>JAODAL010019793.1:0-71065 GCA_025379985.1 Phyllomedusa bahiana | reverse complement strand
TTTTGGGGCCCCTTTTAAAAATTTTTTTGGAAAAACTAAAGAAAGCACTGTTCATCGTTTACGCTGGGTCTGCTTCATGCATTTACCTGTGTATACCAGAAAAGAGGTCTGAGTCCTCCAAAAAGCGAGCTAGGGGTTCCAAGGCAATGTCGAACAAGAGGGGAGACAGGGGACATCCCTGGCGAGTGCCCTTGTGAAGGGAAAAACGTTGCGAAAGAAAGCCCGGAGTGTGTACCTGTGCAGTCGGGTTACTGTAGATAACAATCATCTTACCTATCTTATACATAAATCTCACTTGCAAGTATTTAGCATCTGCTTAGTGCTGCAGATTCTTTCCTGTAACTGCTTTGTTACTGTTTTGCTCCTAAAAATCAAAATGTTAATTTTTATTATTTTGTCAGTATTTGGGAAATCCACCTTTGGCTTTCAACACTGCCTGAATCCTTCTGGGCTCTGGATAAGATTGAAGCAGGTCTTGACCAAAATCTGATCCCAGGTCTCTTCAACACATTCCCAATGTTAGTGCAGATTGGACTTGGATACAAATACAGATTTTTCTTCAACTCTACCCACAAGGGTTCAATTGGTTTGAGGTCTGGGGACTGTGGGAGCCAATCCAGCAACTCTACTTCATTGTCTTTGAACAGTTCCTTCTCCAAGCTTGATGTGTGCATCAGGTCGTTGTCCTGCTGGACACTATGTCGTCCTTTTCATACCCATAGTACTCGAGTGTATGAAGTAACTCATCTTGTAGGACACTCGCATAGAGCTCAGCATTGAGCTCAACATCGATCCTGGTCAAGTCTCCAATATATTTGGCTGTGAAACATCCCCATATCATCAGGCTTCCTCCACCAAACCGTTTCTTCAATTTCTCGATCTGTTAACCCCCTTTTCCCTTGATTTTTCCAAACCCATTTGCCCCCATGAGAGCCCAGTCTATTGACTTTCATGTCATTGCTCCAAATCATCTGTTTCAATCTTCCACTTTTCATACTTTTTTGCAAACTCGAGCTGACGCTGCTTATAACTAGATTGAAGTTGAGGCTTCTTCACCTTTTTTTCGGGCCATCATTCCAGACCTGTGTAATGTGTGTTGCCCGGTGCTTGCATGGATGGCTGTGATGTCACTCTTATGAAACCTACGAGCCGCCTCCACTGCCGCGTCTGTCGTGCCAGAACTGATAGACCTGGTGATGAGCGACTTGTTGACTCTGAAATTTTCCCTGGACGTCCCCTCTTGGCTTTCGAATAGATAGATTGACTTTATTTCATATTCTTCCAGCTGTCATGGCCTCACATGATGCGCAATCAGTTCTGATGAACGGTTGAACTCTTCTACTTCTTTGAGAGCAAGTAAAAAATTTTGCTGAAATCTTGTCAATCTGTTTACCATGGGAGCGGAATACTTTCCCCTGTGCCTGCTCCATGTCATCCAAATGCGTTTCAAAATTACACTCCTCATGTGATAAGGCTGAAGATATGGGAGCAGCAGCACTGGCTGGACCCAATTCCTCTTGCTCTTGGCACTGCATTGAACTAACTTGACCAATTTATTATATATTTTGGGAGTCGTCCATTTTATAATGACTCTGACTCCTGCAAAATGCACACCGACTGACTCCACGACGCCGACTCCCCAGCCCTGCTATGATTAAGGACTGATTGTCAGAAATGCATAAGCATCATTACCTTCTTACTCAATGCTTCTTGCATAATATCTCAATGTTTTTATGCCACTTTTTCTAAAATAAAATAAAGGACTTTGTTTTATGAGGCTGGAAGGCGTTGCTGGTTTTTACAACCTTTGGTGAGTACTGAGAATTCCTTTGCCTTTGGAGAATCCATATGACTCTATGCACCCCTGCTAGGTGAAATGAAATACTTTTGCTTGTGAGTATATACTATGTTTTTTTTACTCTTAAAAATAGACCGAGAAAATATGCGCTGTATGGACTACAACACATACTTTTTATTGAGGTCAAAGGGGACAGTTTTACTTTCGGTTCTAGATGATTATTTCAAGTCGGAATCTGCGTGGATTCCGACATGAAATACTAATTGTGTGGATGAACCCGTAGTGTCAAAAATCCACACTTAAAAACTGCCTCTGAAATTCTCATCTGAAAAATGCAAATCCTCACAATTCTGAAATTAGAGACGAGGATTCAACGCTTATTTGGCACTGAAATTTTCAAAGTGCCCTAAGAAGCTTAGTGTTTTGTGTTGCAGCTTTAGGCCATGTTCACACAGCTTATTCTGGGACATAATTCAGTCCGTAATTACGCGCCGGAGTGCGCCAATTACGGGCTGAATCCGTCCCAGTAACTACAGTAATGCACAGTTCTCATAGAGAACTATGGATTACGTCTCCTCTCCCTGCTCGGCGAATACGCCGAGGGGGGAGATAAATGACAGGTCACTTTCTAGCGGCGTATACGCGCAGCTAGCAATGACTGTCTATGGGCCGGCAAAGTGCCGACCCCCCGCTCGCTCCCCCGCTCCCGGCCACACGATGTAATTGTGCTGAAAAATCCCCCCTCGACTTATACTCGAGTCACTGTCGGCACTCAGGCGCTGCGATGGCCCGGGAGCCGACAGGGACATTTCAGTTATATGCGACTCCTCATGGAGCGAATATAACTGAAGGCTGAGTACAGCTGACAGCTTCCGGGCGCTGCGATGGCCCAGGCACTGTCAGCGATCTCTTCACTTGTACGCGACTCCCCCGGGAGCGCACACAGGTGAAGAGATACCACTGCGGCGCAGAGAGCGAGCGCTCCGTGCTCCGCAGTGGACTCCGGGCGTCTGCGGCCGTCCGGAGTTTCCGGCACAGGCAGCGTGTGTCCTCATGCTGCGTGCGCGGCCTGATGACATCACCCGCCTGTGCCGGGAAGACGCGCGGGAGGCCGGGAAACAGCGAGGGGGCGGGCGGCGAGGGAGACGGAGCAGCGGGAGCCGGGTAAGTGGGTTTTTTTTTTTTTAAAACCCTGCCTACAGCCTACCTATATGACCTATACCTGCCTATACCCTGCCTACAGCCTACCTATAGGACCTATACCTGCCTATACCCTGCCTACAGCCTACCTATGAGACCTATACCTGCCTATACCCTGCCTACAGCCTACCTATGAGACCTATACCAGCCTATACCCTGCCTACAGCCGACCTATAGGACCTATACCTGCCTATACCCTGCCTACAGCCTACCTATAGGACCTATACCTGCCTATACCCTGCCTACAGCCTACCTATACCTGCCTATACCCTGCCTACAGCCTACCTATAGGACCTATATCTGCCTATACCCTGCCTATAGGACCTATACCTGCCTATACCCTGCCTACACCCTCCCTATAGGACCTATACCTGCCTATACCCTGCCTCCAGCCTACCTAGATGACCTATACCTGCCTATAGCCTACCTAGAGGACCTTTATACCCCCTTTATACCCCACTATAGCCTACCTAGAGGACCTATAACTGCCTATAGCCTGCCTAGGGGGCCTATCCCTGCCTATAACGATCTATACCATGCCTATAGCCTGCCTAGGGTGACCTAAACCATGCCTATAGCCTGCCTAGGGGGACCTATACCTGCCTATAACGACCTATACCTGCCTATAACCTGCCTAGGGGGACCTATACCTGCCTATAACGACCTATACCACCATAACCTGCCTATGGGGGACATATTACCTACCTAAATCTGCCTATGGGGGACATTAAACTGCCTATATCTGCCTAGAAATTTTTTAAATTGGTATCTGTTTTTTTTTTTAAAAATTCACCAGTAGCCGCTGCTTTTTTCCACCACAGGCTTATACTCGAGTCAAAAAGCTTTCCCGGTTTTTGTGGCAAAAGTAGGTGCCTCGGCTTATACTCGGGTCGGCTTATACTCGAGTATATACGGTACATTTTTCTTTAAACTGATGACTACTCAACATATGTAATATATTGGATAATAAATAGTGGTCTATAAAAGATTTGATAAAACTCAGACTACAGTTGTAAAGTGTAATGAAAGGATGCCCTCTATACCAAAAGCTAAAGGGATCATGGAGCTCAGAAATAAGAACTGCTGCTAAATTAAAGGAGTTCTCCTTTTTTTTTAGAAAATGGCCATCAAGTCAATTGGGGAGGGTATAAAACAGAAAAAAAACCACCTCCACCACCTTCTATACCTGCTCTGTTCCGATGCCGCCACAAGTCCTGGTCTGACAGCACTGCTGATCAGTGCTCATGTGACAGTGTGACCAGTCACAGGCCTCAGCAGTCACATGCGGTATATGGAGGAATAGACCGCTGCGGCCTGTGAATATCTGCAGGGTCACGTCATATATGCCTTTTATAAAAATAGGGAAAAACCCTTTACCGCAGTATTCACACAGTGTGGGCTATTTGTGAACTGTGTGGATTAGGTGGTGGCCCTGGACCAGGCATTAGAAGAACTCCTTACCTTCATCTTCCACACTGCTCAGTTTTCTCTCCAGGTCTGCCACTGTGCTTCTCATTTCGGATATTGACGCTTGTAACATTTCCCTGAGGAAAAAAAATATATGATAAAACATTTCAAAGGATTTTTCTTTAACCCCTTAAAGACTGAGTCATTTTAAGCCTTAAAGGGGGTTTCTCACCACAATGTTTTGCTTTAAACATGTAGACACATATGAACACAGACTATTACCAAATACACTGCTGTTCTGATTTTGCTTCCCCTTCAGAGTAATTCAGTTCTTGTCTCATCTCCTGCTTGTGTAGGTTCTCCAGGTTACCAACCACTTCTCTCTGCTCTCATTGCTCCAGCTGACCTGTCCCGGATGGTAATGTCACTTCCTGCCGTGTCTTATCAGCAGCACAGGAGCTTATTTATATTACTGACAAACTTTAACCCAGGGAGCTCTGTAGCTTTCTGACCTACTGCTTAAACCTCTAACCGGCTCAGTTACGAATAGCTGAGCCCATATGCCAGTCATTGCTGTAGAACTTCCAACAGCCTGAACAGGAAGTGGGAGTCTGAAGCTGGCTGGGAAAAGCATGGGGAGAACACCGGTCCTAAAGATTTTGTTTTGTCCCCTCTCGTTCTGTAAACGATGCATTTTTCATTTTAAAGCTTCAAACACCTTGTTTTTTAATGACCCAAATCATAATTTTCTGGTAAAGGTTTGGTAACGTTTCACTTACACCAATTTCTAGTTAAAGGGAAATTAATTTAAAAAAATTCGCAATTGCTTTTTAATTTTTTCTTTTACAGCTGTTTTCCTAGCGGGCATTTATTTTTGGATCAATGAGAGTGTAATGATATGTATGTAAATGGTTTGTACTTGCTGTGATTTTAAAAATTTTCATTAAAAATTTAAGTTCGTGCGCAGAATTTTTTTTTTCTTTGTTTTTTATTTTTTTTTTTCAGCTCCCAAAGGGGGCCCCACATTTACTAGTGAGGGGTTTATCTGGTTGTTGGTTTGTTCACAGGGGCTCAAATTGGGACTATTTCACCATTAATTTTGGCCTTGCGCTCAATGGGGGCGAGATACGTCCCGTCATTCGGTAATCCAAAATTCTCATTTAAAACTAGGGTTTTCCGTCCCTTTCTCCCCGCTCACCGTTTGGGCGAGGGGGGGAGTAAGTGAATGAAATTACTGCGGCGAAATGCCCGAGAAATAATTCGGGGCCCGGGGGCTGCCCCCCCCAGCAAAAATTGGGGGGCGTAATTATCCCCTGAATTAGTCTGTGAAAAGCCCAAGATTTTTCTGGATGAGGGGATTTGGTCTGGGGTCTGTATAAAAGGGGCGTTTGATCTGTAGTCTATGTAAATGACAGGATCTGGTCTGGAGTCTGTATTAAGCAGGGGTTTTGGATGCGGTCCCTGTAAATAGTGTTTCTGTTCTTGGGTCTGTAAAAACGGGGTCCAGGATCTTTTGAGATGAAGGGTTTTGGGCTCAGGTTTGTATAAAGGATGGATTTTGTATTGGGTGTGTGTATTTGTCTGAAGTCGGTATGAAGCAGGTCTCTGAAAGCTTTCCGCTCTGGGATGTGTATAAGATGTGATCTGGTGAGAGACTTTTTAGTTCCGGGGCGGGTTGTCAGAACTGCAACGCCTATACCCCCTCCCAACCTGGCGGCTGCACACAGCGCTGTACACGGCGGGTCTTTACAAATAGCCACTTAACCCCCCCAATGGCTCCTCCCCCCGCGCTCTTTTTCCCGGGGCCGCCCGGCTTCTCTCCATTCTAAAATCCCCGGTCTCCGCGCTGTTGATACGTTGCCATGACAACAGGGGCCCCTCACGTGAAAAATCCCCCACGCTCCATCCGCCCGCGGCCCTCCCCGTCACGTGTGCGCGGCAGGGGAACTCTTTTTGTTCCGCCCGAGCCGGAGCCCCCTGGTTCACGCGCGAGAGGAGCCCGGCAGCCGACAGGGTTTAAAGCCCGGGACGTACGGGGCGGGGATTGGAGCGCAGGAGTGCGGGTTAAGGCGGGCCGGGCGCAGCTGGGGGAACAGGGGATGCGGGGTACGGGGGACTGCGGGCGCGCGGGTGAGCGGGGGGTGGGGTGTACGGGGACTCGGGCCCCACTGGGTGAGACATGAGCACAGGGACTGCGGGGCACTGGTGAACATGGGCTCAGGACTGCGGCGCAGCTGGGTGAGACATGGAGCAGCATGGACTGCGGGCGCGGCTGGGTGAGACGGGGAGTGCGGGCGGACTGCGGGCGCAGCTGGGTGAGACAGGGAGTGCGGGTGTACGGCGGGCGGGCGGGGATTCCTTCTTGGTGTATTCGTCCGTAGGCTTATATTGCACACTACGTATGACCGTGCGGCTATAGGCTATGTTCACACGGCTTATTTGCGGGCGTAATTACGGACTGAAATACGTGTGAACATAGGCTTAGAAGCGGACGTTTGACATCTGGTTTTTCCTAGCTTTCCTATTGGCCATCACCTGTTTTTCTTTGTAATTTGATTGTGTAGCTTTGCTTATATTTTTATGACAGATGCATAAGTATCCGTTCCCCACGTGAGCACAGACACCGGGATCCGGTCTCCATCGACTTACACTGTAACATATACAGTTTTGCAGTGCCTGGCGTCCTCCGTCTGTTAAAATAAAACACATACTTGACGGAAAGTGTAAGAACGGACACTATATCGGTGTACATTCACTGCTCCTCTGGCCAGCTGTAATGTCATTGAGCGCGGTAGCGCATCTGTTTATCCTGCGTCAGAATGGATCCATCGTCCGCTCAAAATAATGCAGTGTGCACAGAGCCAAAGGCTTGTTTTTCCAAGAGTTTTCCAAGTTTTCAGACCGCCTGAAAAACCGGCCGAAAATAAGCACAATTGTGCTCTATGGAAAACCCGTGCAGCAGTCCCCACTGCACGGGTTTTTTCCCCCCGGCGGTTTTTTGTCGCCAGCGGACCGGCGACAAAACCATTGAAGGGTTTTCCCGGACGGATATGTGGCATCTCAATGGGAAGGGAGTTTGCAGAGAAAGCCGTGCCCCCCCCCCCCCCCCTCCTCCCGCGGCCGTGGGGACGGCTGCAAAACAGGACATATACCGGCCGGTATTTGTCCTGTGCCGTGTGAACGGCCTCTTAGGGCTTGTTCACACGGAGTTACAAGCGTCTGTAGATCCGTCTTGGGGACCGAAGGACGGACCCCAACACGGCTCTAAGGCCATGTTCACACGGCTTGCCCCGCAATTAAAACTAGGGGGGGGGGGGGGGGCTGGCACTCGCCGGCCCCATAGACTTGTTTTATAGATTCGTTATACGCCGCTGGTAATTCACATGTCACATTTTTCTCCCCGCCCGGCGGGTTCGCCGAGCAGGGAGAGGAGACTAATCCATGGTTCTCTATGAGAACTGTGGATTACTGTAATGACTGGCCGTTTTCAGCCGTAATTTGGGGCACTTCGGCACGTAATTACGGACTGAAAAAACGTCCCACTTTAAGCCGTGTGAACATGGCCTATCAATTAGCACGGAGTTTCACTGCTATGAGGAACACACAGCGGCGTTCACATGAGAGATCGCCGCTGCGTGTTCCTCGTTGCCGGCAGTGATAATCTCACTGCTGATTGTTAGATGCGTCTCTGGGTCCGTCCTGTCGGTCCCAGAGACGGATCTAAAAAGCGCTTGTAACACGGAGTGAAAACGCCATGTGAACAAGGCCTAATGGTGTTTGATTGCTCTGTATATGTATGTAACATTTTTAGATGAATTCTATGTATGTATTTTAAATAACAAAGGGACTGTCTGTAATGTACTTTATGGGATAATTTTATGGAAAATACAAGTTTTTATGGGGGACACGTATGAAAACTGTCCAGGTCTAAGACTTTCCCCATAGCAACCAATCGGAACTCTCCTTTCATTTTTTCAGAGCACTATATGGAATGAAAGGGGCGCTCTGGTAACCATGGGCAACAAGGAAAGTCTTGGCCCAAGACAGTTTTAATACATGTCCCCCTATATGTTTGTAAAAAATGTATTTGTGGGGGAAACTGACATATCAGAATAAATCATGGGATAAAAGTAGAAAAGGGGTGTAGAGTGAATTGGAACCTGATGAGTTTTAATACAAAATGCGTTGTTCTGTTTTTAAGCATAAAACAGTTTTCTACTTCTAATGAGCCTGTGCCTGATTCACCATAGTCTAGGCTGGAAGCCTTAAAGGAGTTCTGCTACTATGTAATGTTGACGTGGGATCCTCCAAAATGGGTATTTAATCACTTTTCTAAATATATGTGATTACAAAAAGTGAAGCCTCTGAGATCTACAGCCTGACTAAAATGCCCTTGGTTTCCTGACATTTTACATTAGACACGACCAGGAGCTGATCTGGCCATGCTTACATTGTTTGCACTTCTTATCTGATGGCAGGGAACATGAACCAGCTGTGAAGGGACTGGGAGAAAGATGTTGTTGTCTTTTGTATAGAGAATCCACTTGTAATGTAATTAACTGAGTAAACATGTAGATGCTCCCTGGCATCTCTCCTCAGCCCCCCTCTCTCTCTCTCCCTTTTCCTTCAGGAAGAGGAAGATGTTGCGTGCTGAGCTTATCTTCTCTCCTGAGCACAGAAGAGGGAGAAATAAGACATATAGTTTGTGCACAATACAGTTCTCTGTGGATTAGCAAAACAATGTTTGCTCAACTACAGAGACTGAGTATCAGGAACGTGCATGGGAGGTGGGGCGATGACATCAGAGGAGGTACTTGTTTTTTTAAACACAGAAACACAATGTCCCTTTTTCAAGCCTCAAGAGGGGAGTATCGGCCTGTTAGGTGAGAAATTCACTTCTTGGCAAAACCCCTTTAATGTGACGTTTATGCCGTGATTTTAACACAGATTTTTATTTAGAAATGTCTGCTCAAAACACTGCACATTTGGCATACATTTAGCATATCTGTTATAACTACACGTCTTTCCGTATGGTCAAGCGTATTGTGCACTGAGACTAGTACACACCACGTTTCTGGCTTGCGTTTGGCAAGTAGTGACATCCTTCACCTGTATTGTCCCTTTAGAAAAAAAAATTGCCACTAATTGGAAATTGCAGCCTGTGACCCAAAGACGTTAAAGGGGTTTTCCAAGACCTTCAAAAACCTCTCTTCAACCTCCTTACTTTGCTAAAATAGACATTGACCCATACTTACCATTCCCAGAGCCATCCACTCCTCTGTCCCTCACTGATGACATCACGTTCATGGATCACATGATGCCGCAGCCAGTCACTGACATCTATGGACGCATGTAACCGAGGTTGGATGCAACATTATGTGATCCATGAATGTTATGTCATCAGTGGGACCAGTTGATGCATCGGAGATCTGGAACGGTAGTGATGGAAGAGGTAAGTATGGATTCATTTTCTATTTTCGCACAGTGAAAGGTAGTATGGAGGTTTTCAAAAGTCTTGGAAAACCCCTTCAAACCATTGTATTGTATTACAGTGGGTACGGAAAGTATTCAGACCCCTTCACTCTTTGTTTCATTGCAGTCATTTTGTGAGATCCAAAAAGTTCATTTCTGTTTTTTTTTGCTGTATTAATGTACACTCTGCACCCCCCACCTCCATCTTGAAAGAAAAAAAACAGAAAGGTAGATATTTTTGCTAATTTATTAAACAAGAAAAACTGAACTATCACATGGTCATACGTATTCAGACCCTTTGCTGTGACACTCATATTTAAATCACATGCTGTCCATTTCCTTCTGATCCTCCTTGAGATGGTTCTACTCCTTCATTGGAGTCCGGCTGTGTTTCATTTGATTGGATTTGATTAGGAAAGGCACACATCTGTCTATATAAGACCTCACAGTGCATGTCAGAGCACATGAGAAACATGAGGTCTAAGGAACTGCCCAGGGATCTCAGACAGAATTGTGGCAAGGCACAGATCTGGCCAAGGTTACAAAATAATTTCTGCAGCACTCAAGGTTCCTAAGAGCACAGTGGCCTCCATAATCCTTAAATGGAAGAAGTTTGGGACGACCACAACTCTTCCTCGACCTTGGTGTCCAGCCAAACTAAGCGATCGTGGGAGAAGAGCGTTGGTGAGAGAGGTGAAGAAGAACCCCAAGATCACTGTGGCTGAGCTCCAGAGATGCAGGAGGGAGATGGGAAAAAGCTTAACAAAGTCACCTATCACTGCAGAGTGTGCAGACGGAAGCCTCTCCTCAGTGCAAGACATAGGAAAGCCGCAGACGGAAGCCTCTCCTCAGTTCAAGACATATGAAAGCCGCAGAAAGTTTGCAAAAAAAACACATGAAGGATCCCAGACTGATGAAAATAAGATTCCTGGTCTGATGAGATGAGATTGAACTTTTTGGTGTTAATTGTAAGCGGTGGAGAAAACCAGGCCCTGCTCATCACCTGCCCAATACAATCCCAACAGTGAGACATGGTGGTGGCAGCATCATGCTATGGGGGCAGGGATAGGGACAGGACAACTGGTTGCAATTGAAGGAAAGATGAATGCGGCCAAGTACAGAGATATCCTGGATGAAAACCTCTTCCAGACGCTGTGGACCTCAGACTGGACTGAAGGTTTTTTCTTCAACAAGACAATGAAACCCCAAGCACAGCAGCTAAAATAACAAAGCAGTGGCTTCAGAACAACTCTGTGTCCATTCTTGACTGGCCCAGCCAGAGCCCTGACCTAAACCCAATTGAGCATCTCTGGAGAGACTAGAAAATGGCGTCCACCAACGTTCACCATCCAACCTGAGGGAACTGGAGAGGACTGCAAGGAAGAATGGCAGAGGATCCCCAAATCCAGGTGTGAAAAACTTATTGCCTCATTCCCAAGAAGACTCATGTATGTACTAGCTCAAAAGGTGCTTCTACTCAATACTGAGCAAAGGGTCTGAATATTTAAGACCATGATGAAATTTCAGTTTTTCTTGTTTTATAAATTTGCAAAAATATCTACATTTCTGTTTTTCTTTCAAGATGGTGTGGGGGGGGGGGGGCAGAGGGTAAATTAATTAGTAAAAACGTTAACTTTTTTGTTATTTCCAAATGGGTGCAATGAAAAATAAAAATTTAAGGGGTCTGAATACTTTCCGTACCCACTGCATGTGCTTGTGATCTCGGATGATTGTATACACTTTACATACATTTTTCCAACAGAATTGTAAAAAAACATAAAATTTCCTTTTCTATGTGCAGAGAAATTAACCAGTGAAGCTGCTGTTTTGTCTGAACACACAAAGCGAATTGGAGAATACAGTGTGACCCTGGAGAAGTTAAACACCAGCTTTGACCAGGTGAGATATTTTAATTCTGTGGCTTGTGCATCAGCCAGAACAGAGATTCACAACCTTCTCTCGTCCAAAGACAACATTGTTAGGTTGGGTTCACATATTGCATTTGTGGTTTTTTTTTTTTTTTGTTTTTTTTTATCCCCGCACTTGTGAGGGGAGGGGATGGTAGGGGGGGGGGGGGGGGGGGGGGGTCGGGCATGCTGTAAAAAGGCATGTCCTTTTATAATTGACTTTAGAAATTCAACTTGGTGTTTCAAATTTATAAAATGTGAGTTAAATGAGATTTGAAAAACACATTTATGCCACATGCAGTTTTTTTTAAATGCATCATAAGCACGAAAAAAGCACCATGTGAACCCAGCCTTAGATTTACCAATCCGAAATGGTGTGTCAAAATTCTAGTCTGGTAGGTGGGATTTCTAAAGGTAGAACAAGAAAGGAGCTTCCCCTTCCTTTTTTTTTTTTTTGTTCCCACCTGTGTTCAAACTACAGGATGCAGCTCAGTTGCATCTTGTGTACTGCTGAAATAGTCAGGTGTTTCACTTCTCTTATAACTGCAATAAAGATAGCCGCACTCATACATGACCTCTCCACCACACATGCTCTTTGACTGTCCTCTTTTTGCCAGTATATATGGCTTTTAGAGTTAGTGGTTCCTCAACATATTAATTGGTTCCTGTGCGACCATTGTATGTTAAAAGCAGAATTCTATAGAAGAACTGGTTCTGATATATGGCAACATTCAAGAAAATGAAGCCGATAACTAATCCAAATAAAGCACCTCCTTCCATATAACATCAGAAAGAGCTCCTGGAAGCTGGACATCACTTTCTATGCTGAGGGCTGGAGCTTCTTTGGGTCATGTACTTTATATCTTTATATACAATGTACCAGAAATGGAGAAAATGGGGACCTCTCCTGCTGCCCAAAGAGGCTCCTCATCTTGGCACATGTAGTACTGCACTGCAGAGAAGTGCTACTGGCCCACCCATCCCTGCATGCACTTCACCAATAAAGAAGTTTTAGAAGTAAAATGCTCATGATAATTGGTTGAATCTTCCATCAATCACATGAGCCGCAGATCAGCAGTGTCTGGGACATTGTATGGTGAGTGTGGTTTCAAGATACAATATCCCAGGAAAGACCGTTGTATATGGGGAAAAATATTGCATCCTGAGGCCACTGGGACTTTATGGATCGCTGTACTTAAGAAATATTTTTATGAGCAGATATATAGGGCTGTACGAATGGCATCAGGGCCAGGTTTTGCACCCCCCTGAGCTGGGATAATTTACATTTTGATACAAGCATATTCCTATTATTGACGGTTATGGGATATCGCTATTGCTCACTGGTACTTCTGCCCCCCCCCCCTCCCTCCCCAAGTGAGTGATGCTATGTTTTCTGAACAGTGGGTGGTCAGAAGTGTTACTATGCAAGCACTTAAGGTTCACTGGGGTTATGGCAGTTTGGGCCATCACTGCTGTGGTGGGAAAGTCCTTTAAAGGGAACCTGTTAGGAGGTTTATGCTGCCCTATCTGAGAGCAGGATATGATAGAGGGAGGGATAGATGTATATGATTTAAAACAGGATATCTGAGAAAAAAGCCAAGCAAATACTGAAACAGAAAGTGAAAGTGTTTCACATGACCCAAATACAGTGATTGCACACACTGGTATAGGGAAAGCTGTCAATCACTGTTTATGGGTGGGGGTAAGCAGGCTTTCCATGGTCTCTTAAGAAGTTTTATCAATATTTGGTCTACTTTTGCACTCAGAAATCCTGTTCTAAATAAAGTTGTATGTTGCAGAGCTCAGCTCCTCTCCTTTATCATATAACCCTATATATCACAGAACTCAGCTTCTCTCATATAACCCTATATATCACAGAGCTTAGCTTCTCTCCCACTATCATATAACCCTATATATCACAGAGCTCAGCTTCTCTCCCTCTATCCTATAACCCTATATATCAGAGCTCAGCTTCTCTCCTCTATCATATAACCCTATGTATCACAGAGCTCAGCTTCTCTCCCTCCATCATATAACGCTATATATTATGGAGCTCAGCTTCTCTCCCTCTATCCTATAACCCTATATATCCCAGAGCTCAGCTCCTCTCATATAACAATATATATCACAGAGCTCAGCTTCTCTCCCTCTATCATATAACCCTACATATCAAAGAGCTCAGCTTCTCTCCCTCTATCATATAACCCTATATATCACAGAGCTCAGCTTCTCTCCCTCTATTATATAACCCTATATATCACAGAGCTCAGCTTCTCTCCCTCTATCATATAACCCTATATATCACAGAGCTCAGCTTTTCTCCCTCTATCATATAACCCTATATATCACAGAGATAGGCTCCTCTCCTTCTATTATATAACCCTATATATCACAATGCTCAGCTTCGCTATAATATCCTGCTCTTAGGTAGCATATGTCTTTTGTTCATCCGTTTGGCTTAGCTGACAGCCTTGCCTCTAATGGCAAATGGGGGACAGACCTGTCAGTTAAGCTGTTTTTTACTCTGAAACACCATAGCATTGCTAGGACAGGGAAACCAGCTAACATGTGACCTTTAACAGGCAGGTATTTCATTGACACTACTTGCACCCCCCATGCTACCCGTGAAATCTCTCTAACAGCACATTAGTATTGATTTGTCATCCTTGTACTGCTATCGATTATGCACATGCCATGAGATTTTGATGGGAGCTAAAATACACAGGGGCCACATGTAACTTTTGTCGTGTTTTTTTGCTGCAGGTTCAGTCCAAGCTTGTGCGTGTTGCAGCTGTAAAACCAGGGTTTAGTAAAATCCTTGTCTGAAAGGAACTTCCGCAGGAGGGTTGACTGCAGTCGTGGGATCGCGCTTCGTATCCTAATTGTTCACTATTTGTATGTACATGCAGCTCTGATTAATTACAAAGCAGTAATATTGATGAGATTGAAGATAAATGTTGTTGAATGTAATAATAAATACTGATATCTGTACACAATGATGTGGATATTTATTTATTTTTATTTTTTTTTTCCCCAAGAGGACATCTATAGTAGCTGGTTCTGTGACCGCACTGTTACTCTAAATGTAAACCAACAAAATTTATTAAAAGTAACTTAAAGTGAAACTACTA
Source organism: Phyllomedusa bahiana (assembly GCA_025379985.1). Taxonomy (NCBI): domain Eukaryota; kingdom Metazoa; phylum Chordata; class Amphibia; order Anura; family Hylidae; genus Phyllomedusa; species Phyllomedusa bahiana. The sequence continues at coordinate 56,150 of JAODAL010019793.1, read as the reverse complement.
GATGGTTTACAGTGCCCTATTTGAGAGCGAGATATGATAGAGGGAGAGGAGCTTAGCTCTGATATATATGATAGAGAGGAGGAGCTGAGCTCTGTGATATTTAGGGTTATATGATAGAGGGAGAGAAGCTGAGCTCTGTGATATATAGGATTATATGATAGATGAGAGGAGCTGAGCTCTGTGATATATAGGGTTATATGATAGAGGGAGAGAAGCTGAAACTCTGTGTATATTGGGTTATATGATAGAGGGAGAGAAGCTGGGGCTTTGATATATTGGGTTATATGGGTAGAGGGAGAGAAGCTGAGCTCTGTGATATATAGGGTTATATGATAGTGGAGAGAAGCTGAGCTCTGTGATATATAGGATTATATGACAGAGGGAGAGAAGCTGAGCTCTGTGATATATTGGGTTATATGTGGGGGGGAGGGAGCTGAGCTCTGTGATTATAGGGTTATATGATAGAGGAGAGAAGCTGAGCTCTGTGTGATATATAGATTTATATGATATGAAACTGGATTTATATAACCCTATATATCACAGAGCTCTGCTTCTCTCCTCTATCATATCCTGCTCTCGGATAGTGCACTGCACTTTTATAGTCCCAGACATTTTTCCTAAGAAACACTTCTGAAGCCAAGACAGAATGTATTAGGTTAGACGTGGTGCTAGGACTCAACCAATAATAGTTCATGTGCGTTGCTGGATCCAATACTGTTGGCAGATTATTTCTGGGGTGAATCAAACTACTTCTTTTGTTAGTACTGGGTTAATGAAAAATGGCTACTGTATTAAAACTTTGGGTTCTTTCTGTCCCATCTAAACTAAAAAGGGACTCCCCCTCTAGATTAAATTGTAGGCTGACATGCGTGGTGAAATCTGCAGCATTTCTATTCCATGTGAGCTTTTCCAGTTGGGGTGCAGGCAAATCCTCATTCAACGGGAAACGAACAGGTTTTCTGAGGGGTTAAAAGAAAAGGGAACAATACATCCTATGTTCATATAAGTTATTTTTTATTAAATATTGGAAAATTAAATGCTAGGCAGAAATATTTTCTACGGTCTGTCTGAAAGTGCACAGTTCTATGCTCCTACTACAGCAGTTGTTACTGAGTGAGACCAATTACGGGTAATTTTGGGGCCGCAAACATACTTCAGCACGGTTTCTATTAGACATTTCAGTTACTAGCGGGTATTGCGAATTAGAAGCCGACTTTGCGTAATTTCACAGGTCACTTATTCCCCCGTGGCGTATTTGCCGAGCAGGGAGAGTAGACGTAATCCATAGTTCTCTGAGAACTGTGGATTACCGTAATGACTGGGACGTATTCCAGACGTAATTTGCGCACTCCGGTGCGTAATTACGGACTATAATACGTCCAGTTTAAAGCCGTGTGAACATGGCCTAAAGATTGTGTTTTTTCCCAAGAAAAATAATTAAACTCCACTTTTTTGAGTGCTGGTCTTCTCCATTGTTTAGAGGATTCCTTACACATAGCCAGGTGTCTCTTCCCTGCACTGTTCATCATACAATGTACAAAATACCCTACTGACCTCGTGGGGCAAGGGTCTGCAATGTCGGCTCTCCAGTTGTTGGGGAAACTACATCTCCCATCATGCTCACTGATACAGATTATATAAATGCATGATGGGAGTTGTAGTTTCCCAACAGCTGGAGAGGCGACGTTACAGACTCCAGTTGTTGGACCTGTTCTTTGCTCTGTGACCTGGAAGCACGAGGAGCTGAAACATTTTTACTGTACAAAATGAACAGGTTGTTGCAGTCAGTCTTCACCACTGAATGTTAGCAGACACTTCTAGACATGGCTCATATTGTATATTCTATTAACTGGATTATCTTATGTATTCTTGATATTACAGAGACTGTCAGGGTGACCTCCCTCTTTTCGGTGTGAAACCAGGTGTACTTTGTGTATGAAGCATCTTGCTTACTACAATGTCATCAGTGCAGCTACCTCACTGGTTTAGATGTATTAGTCACAAGGACCGGCGCCAAAGGGTACATACATTGGGTGCAGTAGTGTCTACTGATTTTGATTTTCTTAATGCATCTAGTTGATGCGCTAAATCATGTGTCAAACACAAGGCTCATGAGCCAGAATGTTGTGGTCCTCAGGTGCTCAGACAGCCTCAGCAGGGATGAATAAAATCTGACTCCACTTTCCCTGGAGGATGCAGTCGGCATGTGGCAGAGTTGATGCCACCAGAGAGTGGGCACCGTCTTGTATTTGGAGCTCCAGCTCCATGCTTATGTGGCCCTGAGTGAAAAGGAGTTGGGGGGGGGGGTCGGAGAATATCACTTTGCCTGATATAATAAATGGGGTGGTGTAAAATCCATAAAAATGGGTTCTATCATAAGACGACATGGGTGAGTATCTTTTATTTTTCAAATCTTAAAAAGCCATTTAACAAAACAGCTGTTTTCTATAGTAAAAAAAATTAGAAAACAGCACTAGTCTGGTTGATGGGCTGTGTCTGGTAGTGCAGATGAGCTTCAGTATAAAACACAACTTTACACCATTTCTGGAAGAAAGCAGTTGTGGTGTTTTTTTTTAAACCACTAAAAGGGGTTTTCTCAATAGTTTTCAACATGTAGAGATAGGTAATTGAAGACTTTTTCCAAATACATTAGTCTGTTTGATTTTACTTTAGTCATGAGCAATTGTTTCTACTTCTCGGAGCACATGTAGCTTTTGTTTACTGAAGATAATACGTTCTGCACTTGTCAGTGTCACTTCTCAGATAGTTACAGAGAAGCTAAATATGCTAATGGTTGCTATAGAACCACCCCCAGCCTGACGAGACCAGAGTGAAAGAAAAGCTGGCTGTGAAACCGCATGGTGAGAAAACAATTTAAAGCAGAGATTGATGTTCTGCAGTTCCCTAGTATTAGGCTGGCACCTAAATTTTAATCTTTATTATAAAAGAGAAGCAGTTTATGCCATTTATGCTGACTGTGCTGTGTTTTCCACATTGACAGAACCTGGAAGGCCTAACGTGTCTGCTGCCAGATGAGCAGATTCTGGAAATTTAAGATTTTTACTCTGTCATTTTCTCGAATATTCAAAAATCCCTGCCCTGAAGAAGTCATGAATATACCCTTCCTTTGCATCATTTATTAGAAATCCCCAATGTGCAGCAGCCAGTCCTATTCCAGATCTCATTTCATAGTTCTCATAAAGATGCACTGTGATTTGGTTGTGATGGGCAACACCACCACTCTTTCTTAGCGTAGGTTTTGATAAATTGCTCAGTGGTTAGCATTGTTGCCTTGCATCACTAAGCTCAGAGATAGAGTCTGAACATGCACAACCTCTGTGCTCTACACATGTTTGCAAGAATTTCCATTCACATTCCTAATCTGTGATAACAGGTCAATCTGGAATTTTACACTGTGAGTCCCAATAGCGACTGGGAGGCTAGGGTCACACGGCTTAACTGCGGGGCGTAATTTCGCCCCGCAATTACGCCGTGTGGACGGGAGCGGGTAGTGAGTGGGGGGCCGGCACTTCGCCGGCCCATAGAGAATCACTGCTAGCGGCGCGTATACACCGCTAGAAAGTGACATGTCAATTATCTCCCCGCCGGGCGGGGAGATGAGTTGTGAATCTCCAAACATAAACACATTTTCAAGTGCTGGAAGTCTGTTTTTTTTAATAACTATTTAATGTAAGGCCATGTTCACACGGCTTAACTGCGGGACATAATTACGCCCCGCAATTACGGCGTGGGGCCGGCGCCTCGCCGGCCCATAGACATTCATTACTAGCGGCGCGTATACTCCGCTGGTAATTCACATGTCAATTATCTCCCCCCTCGGCGGATTCGCTGAGCAGGGAGAGGAGACGTAATCCATAGTTCTCTATGAGAACTGTGGTTTACCGTAATGAATGGGCTGTTTTCGGCCCGTAATTGGCGCACTTCGGCACGTAATTACGGACCGAAATACGGCCCCTTTTAAGCCGTGTGAACATAACCTAACTGATGGAAGAGAGGACAATCTCTGTCCAAAATCTCTGCAGAAGGTGAGAGCGTTATTAATAAGATAAACTCTATTCAGTTTTCTATAACGAGACCCATTTCACCACAAATTGATATTCACAAAAAGCAAAGACTAACTAAGTTGTACTTATTCTTTTAGAACTATTTCTCACCTACTACTTATTTTACTTAGCAAAATATTTAGAAATACTCTATATTAGTTTCATGTGTAGTCGAGTTTTACCTGCTCTTTATTTAACCCACATACAGTATTATTATATAGTAGTGCAAACACTGCATAATCAAGCAAACCCTACTTGTCACCCCAGCCTTTGGCTATTATATGTTTATTGAAATCTTTGGGTATATTGTCCTGCTTATTTCATTTTTTTATGGTGTATTGCCATCTTATACATTTATAACATTGATAGGACATGTCTCAAATGTCTGATGGGGGCAGGTCCTACCACTAACACCCACCCCTATTATACACTTATGGCAGACCCTGACGCTATGCCATTGGTGTCTGAGATGGGTACCTCCCTTTTCAGGATATAATTGGACACAAGTACAAATTACTGTGTATCCTGTATTTTTCACCATTATACCAAGAGGCCTGGTAATTGGTGTAGTTTATCACATTAATATAGTTCAACAACGTATTAGGCTAGTTTTAAAGGGATTGTTCACTTAAAATAACAGGTCAATGGTGGCCATGCTGGGCAAAAACAATTAAGGGCATGTTCACATGGCATACTCAATACGCTTTTGGATACGTTTTCGGTCTGAAAACCGCATTCAAAAGCGCTGCGTAAAACATATCCAACACACAGGTGTGGGTTTGGATGCAGTAGGAATAGTTTTAAATAGGGCGTCTGCTGCATCAAACGGATCCAGAATTGACATGACAATTCGTTGAAAGGATCCAAAAGACGCATGTAAAACACACAATCAGAGATCAGACGTCTGAACGTTGATGTTTGTTTTACATTGAAAGCAATGTAAATCACACCGCACATTGTTAATGCTTGTTGAGGTCCGAGATACTGATCCAAACATGCATCTGAAAACGTATTCAATAACGTATTGAACATACCGTGTGGACATACCCTAATACCTACGTATCGCTGCACATGACCCCACAGGTTATCAGCTTCTCTTCACTTCTGGGTTCTCATCCTGAGATGCAGCTCTCGTGTCATTCACTTGTAATGTAGAAAGTCTCTCCTTTGTGTCGAGATGAGAACACGGAAATGAAGAGGCATGGATCGCTGCGCAGCACCGGAGCAGTAGAGGAGGCAGACAGGTAGGTAAGTATGCATTTCCTTTTCTTTGCCCACGTTGGCCTCATGTACATGTATATATATTTTTATTTTTTTTCTAAAAAAAAAGGACAACCCCTTAAAAGCTACACAAATGATTTAACATTTTTTTTCTTTGCCAACTCTGGCCCCATTTTCATGTTTTTGTTTTTTTAAATGTGAACAACCCATTAAAGTTAAACCTGAAACATATGACTCATTGTATTGCTTATATAGTTACATATACAGTATTATTTTTTTAACAAGGGATGCATGGTCCATGAGCTCTTTTTCCTGAGCAGCACCTTTTTCTGTCTGCAGGGGGCAGCACCTACCAGTCACTAAAAGGCTTGACAATATTGACAGCAGTATCTGCAAAGAGGACACCGGATCATAGTGACCCAGTTGTAACATGTCCAGGCCGCACATTTTCCAGGATTCCTATGTGCTAAAATAATCTTTAGAATAAAACCTAATGTAATCAGTTTGCAGTGCCCCAGACCTGCATATTCACATAGGATGCTGGGAGGTAAGCTAAATGGGCAATTCTGTCATTTTAAGCCACAATTATCTAAAGAAAACATAACTGTTGCCTCTGTGACATATTACAGTGGATAAAACATGTACAATGCCTGTTTTACAATTGTCTTTTGCCGTTATTGTGTTGGGTTCCAGAATATTGCTACAATCGATATCCTTACAGTGAAATAAGTTTGTAGCAAACCTGATTGCTTTTATATTTTACCCTTTAAGTTACCTATTTGACATACAGAAGCCATTAAAAACCAAGCAGGTATTATTGTATTAACCACTCCAGAGGTTTAGCATCACACGTTAAGGCAGAGAAGCAGCTGGACTCCTTCAGTGAGGATCGCCCTTCTTGTCCTGTTTCTCTTTTAGCTTGTATTCATCCAGAATGGCATGGCTGGTTTCCTTTGCAGTTTTTTTCACTATTGCTTTTATACCTATGTGATCAATATTAAATGCGGTCACCCCAACATTGATTGCAGAGTTTACGGCGTTGTCCGTGGCATGCCCAGCATCTTTTCCATACCTTCAAACAAGTAAAATGGGTCAATATTTTCCTTTAAAAATAAGCGGTCAAAATGAAATTGCAGTAATCTGTGCAAATGTGCAAGTAACCTACCAGTGAGTGGATGGGCTAAATGCATTATTCTATTTCCTGCTTCTTTCTCCTAAATAGGAAAACCCCATTGTGACTGGTAGGTGCCTGAGGCAGTACAGCTTCATGGAAATGGTGGTTTTAAGGGGCCTGTTCACATGGTTTTATAGACGTATCACCACGTAGCTGCGCTGGCCCCATAGCAGTAAAAAGTACAAATGCAGTCCTATGTGGACTACATTTGCTCTATTTCCAGCTGTATACTCTTTCTAGTCTACCTTTTTTCATGGTACCCTACCAAATACCATGGATGTAGTCCATAATGCTGAGGTACCTGAAAGTTGGGTTCAAACCTCGTTTTACTCTATGTTGCACGTATCTTTCTGGATATCAAGAAAAAGGTACCCCGATAAATACTGTGACAGAGGCAGCTTGTAGACTTTAATAGAACAAGCTTAGTCCTATTTGGACTAAGTTTGCTCTATTTACTGGTGGTATATGCTTTTCATGGTATATATTGGGGTACCTTTTTTCCCCAGATACTTGCAACATAGAGATAAAGGGCGGTATATATGAAATTTGGCGATTAAATGGCAAATTACATGTGCATAACATTAGTATAGGATGTGCCCGATTTATGAACCCGCTGTACAGCAGGTCATAAATCAGGTGCATTCTACCGCTAGTATGACATTTCTGGCTCGGTGCAAAGTGGTTTACCTGTTCCAGCAGTAATGCACCGAGAATTGCCATAAAGCTGTAAATCTATAGCTTTGTACGGTTCTAGTGCGCCCCGCCTCCCGCACGCCCCTGAAATCAGGCGCATTACAAAGTGCTGTGGGCAGTCTAATGTGCCCAATACTGGTGTACGGGAGGCAGTACACTACTGTGAACGGGACTGCGCTGGATGTCGGCCTGAAAACTCTCACAGAAATGAACAGACAGCACTGCGCATGCACAGCCACCTCTTCATTTCCTGTGGCCGACATAGACTATGGGAGAAGAGACTACTGCTTTAATGGGACTACTTCAGCCGCTACTCATTCTACTGACCTAGACTCACATCAGCATAGAATTCTAGTGATCTACATTCGCTTTAGGCTTCATTAATATGTTCAGCTTTTTAAGCCTATATACCCTGTTTCTCCGAAAATAAGACGGTAATTTTTGCTCCTAAAGACACACTAGGTCTTATTTTCAGGGGATGTCTTTTTCCATGAATACATTTTTTACGTAAAAAATCTTCTATGGCAGCATCTCAGCCCAGGTCGGCTTTATTCCCATCATATTTGTAAGAAGAGTCTGGTGGGGCATGTGCGAGCGGCTGCAGTGTACAGCGATCAACGCCACTAAATAAGTGTGGGAGAGCCCGGCTGTGACTGGAAGAGCTGCCCCGGGCAAAGCAGCACAGTGTACATTCTACAGCCATAGACTCAGCAGATTAATGCTTGTATATAACACGGCGGAGGATTTTTCTATACATACATAGACCCCTGTGCATCAGTCATTTATCTATGCAGGAAAGAAAATTCACCCTCGCACAGCGCTGCCGGGGAACGTCCCTGTTCAGAAGAGACAGAATGGAAACAGAAAACCGGGGAGACGCGGCGCTGGCACTAGAGAGGGTTTCATTCTGTCCCTTCTGAACAGGGACGTCCCCCTGCGGCACGGGGTGAGGGGAGATTTGTTTTCCTGCATAGATAGATGACTTGTGCAAGTGCACAGGTATCTATATAAAAAACATGTCTCAGCGCCCCCGGTATTACTTACATGTACTAATCTCAGTCTATAGGTGTAGAATCGACGAGAAGAAGAGGAGAATATAGGAACCACAAATCCGCATTGTGTGTGAGTGATGGACATTATGGGCACGTGAATATTGGGGAAACTTGACGTTCCGATGTCTGGAACTTGAAGTTCAGGTGTCAGTCTTATTGGCTTTTCTTGTCTGTGCTGCCCCTCATCCCTCTCATACATTTAAACGTCCTTTCCTCTCCTGGAAAGTTCGGGACCTGCGGGAATATCAGTCACATGACCTCCCAGCACAGGTTCTTCACCCTCCTGCTAAGACAATACAGGTGTCAAACCTGTATTGTCCCAGGGCTGTTTCTCGGAGTGGGCGGGGCTTGGGAACACCCGCACCCTCCCTCCGCACACTTTCACTCTGCCTGCCCTTAGAAACGGCCCTGTGTATGAGGAGCTGCAGCAATGACCGCTTCTAGGTCTTATTTTCAGGGGAGGCTAAGCTTGAAATAAAAAAATGAAAATCGCACAAAGTCTTATTTTCGGGGAAAATATATATATTATATTTGTAGTGTGTGTACTGATATTTAAGAACAGTTATGATCAACATAAAAGGTCAGAGGGCACTTCCTGGCAACCTAATTGCACATTTGTCAACAGATACAAACAATTTTGTTCAATATTTAGTGAGATTGAAAATTATGGTTATTTACTTGCTGCCCAAATCACCTGGAATTAAGGATAAATCATTAGAACCAGATACTGTAACTCATGCTTGATTTAACAAATGTATTAGAAAGCACCAGCCAACCCAAAAAGCCCGACGACAGTATTCAGAAACATGCCGGTAGCAGGAGATCTTTTTTTGCTGCCGGTGTATGGAAACCTACTTTTTTGCATCTAGAGGATGAACATATGTACAGACCTAAGGTTATGTTCACACTACACAGATTCCACCTTGGATTTCTTGTTAAAATCCCTAAGTATTTCAGTGGTCATTCATGTGAATGGCCAGTCTCGCTGTCGTTCACACAGAAAATTACAGCGCAGATTTTCCACACATTGGATTTCCAATCTGTGGTGCGGGGGGAAAAAAATGAACATGTTGACATGGGATCCTCCAAAATGGGTATTTAATCACTTTTCTAAATATATGTGATTAAAAAAAGTGAAGCCTCTGAGAGTTACAGCCTTCCTTACATGCCCTTAGTTACTTAAAAGTTTGCATTAGACAGGACCAGCAGCTGACAGAAGCTGATCTGCAAGGGACTGTAGAGAAAGTGCAGTGTATGAGGCTTTCGGCTGTATAGACAATCCACTGGTTGTAATGTAATTATTTGAGTAGACATTGCAGACGCTCCCTTCTTTCTCACTCTCTGCTCACCCCCCTCCCTCTCACCACTGCAGGGTTCATGATTTGTTTATCTTTCTCCTGAGCCAGATAAGAGGTAAGCAACTCACTTCGTGGCAAAACCCCTTTAATACTTCTCTCAGAGCTGACTGTGTTCTACAGATGAAATCCTCTGTGAGCTAAACAGTTATGGATCTATGCCGTTCATTAAATAAGGAAAAACTAGACCAATTAGGTATGTACAGTTTCTGCAACGGACACAAAAGCACCAAGCTTCTGTGTCTGATGTAGAAATGGTATACATTCTCTCCATAAGGCAAATGTAGTCCAAATAGGGTTATCCCATAGCTGTTTATGGCCCTGTTGTGATTAGGTTTTACAGTACCCCAACTGATCTCACAAATGAGGGCCAAAAAATGGTACATGATTAATGCCTTAAAGGGAACCTGTCACATAGGTTATGCCCTCCAGCTGAGGACAGAACAAGCCAGTGTCAGACCTGCTGTTTCCAGCGCTGTGTCCCTTATTCTGTAAGATGCTGGAGTTTTAGTGCATTTAATGCTCAAATCTTATTCATGAGCAGGTGTTAGCCCCGCCCACCAAAGTCTAGCCCCGCCCACTGACAGTTATTCACATGTTTCTACCTATTCAAAGTAAAAGGTTTGAGGTGGGCGGGGCTACCCTCAGGTGGGAGGGCTATGAAAAAACTGACTTTTCACGACTCTTTTCTGGCTGAAAACTGCAGATTTGAGCACCAAATGCTCTAAAACGCCAGCATCTTACAGAATAAGGGACACAGCTCTGGGAACAGCAGGTCTGACACTAGCTTTTGCTGTCCTCAGCAAGGGGGGCAAAATCTAGGCAAGAGGTTCCCTTTAATGTTGCTGATACATTTATCTCGCAGAGGATTGCCTAAACTGGATGCAATTATAGCAAGCCCTCAGCAGTGAGAAGTACCAGGTCTGTATAAGGTTTAAGTGCTTGTGCACCCACCTCCATTCTGTTCTAGGTAGTTCTTGGTACAGTCGAACACACCTCTCACCTGTACTCAGAACTTACATTGAACAGAATGGAAAGTCGTGCTCTCCATTCGAAGCCAACAATTTTGGAGGCCTGTTCACGATTTACATGCAGGTCCCAGAGGAGACACCAGCACCTATCAGACTTGATAGCATATCCTATTGCCATTAAAGTCTATGGTGGGAAAACCCTTTTAATCTACTGTAAAATAACAAAATAATTAACTAAATTTGGGAAAAGGTAGCAGCACATTTTAAGTCATTTTTTAAAGCAGAATAAAGAAAAGGAAAAGTCAAAATCAGTGATGATCGAAATAGAAGATTATAGTATTGAACAACAAAGAAAAAATAATCACTTAAGGTTTCGTAGCTGGAGGTTTATCCACAGGGAAGCCCCTATATCTAAAATGGAAACATTGGTCTTGTTACAGATAATGACAAAACATATTATAGTTCATTTTGGTTAGTTTATATGGTTAAGTGTCCATACGGTAAGATCTATATAGGTCAAACTAGCAGAAGCATCAAAGTGAGGATCAATGAACATAGATCGGCGATATGACAGTATAGGGAGAAAGGCGTGCAGAGGGAGGTAGAAGATAGGAAGGGGTTTGGAGAAACATTGTTGGCGAGACATTTTGTGGAGGAAGGGCATAGTCTATCAGAGCTACGGTGGTGTGTAATAGAAGGGATTGTAGGGAAAGATCAGGCCCAAATTAAGAGAAAACTGCTTCAACATGAAGCATATTGGATCGCATCCCTGGGGGTATTATGCCCCAAAGGGTAAAATGAAATTTTTAACCTGAAGGTGCTCTTGTAATGTATGGTATTCTAGGTATGTTTTTAATTCCCACTTATAGTATTAGGTATATAAGGGAATATTCTATTGACAGACGCATGCTTGATAAAGAGGTGTAACCCGAAATGCGCACAGGTGTGCAGGACACTCTGCCTGATGTCTGGCAAACACAGGAGTTGAGCTAAGTAGCTGTTACAACCCGCATTTGAAATCCTAAGTATACCAAGTTTTACTTGTATCTGTGTAGCCGAAAGGAAAGAGCGCTGTTGAAATACAGGCAGCCCGCGATTTACACCGTTCCGACTTACATCTGTTCCCGAGTTACAAACTGAGACTTATGGGGCATGCTGGCACTTGTAGTTCCATGTTCCACAGCTGATAGTAGCTGTGGAACGACAAGTTCCAGTATGCCACAGCAGCACATGAGGTTAAAATAAGGTGAAAATCTTTAACAGGGGCACAGACAGCAAAACAAATGTAAAAACCCTTCGCTGTATGATCCAAAACTAAAAAAAAAAAAAAAAATTTATGCTGGAGTTACATTTAATAAATATACCTGATCAGACTTGCATACAAATTCAACTTAAGAACAAACCTACAGTCCCTATCCCGTTCGTAACCCGGGGACTGCCTGTACATATATATGCACTATTTATAATAAAGAATGAAGTAATGAAGATAAGTTTTATGGTAGAGCAATGCTGTTTGCATATGTCGTCATTGGGAGATGCAGAGAGACCACTTTGTGGATCCATGGTGGTTGCTTGGGCAAAAGGAGTAATAGCGGTGATGTTATTTGTTTGCTTTTTGATTATGTCTCATGAATTTAGCAGGGCTCTGGAGTCGGTAAGCCAAAGTTCCAACTACCATTCCCTCATACATGGCTCATAGTTAAGTTACAACTTTACTGTAATAAAATGGTAACATCAGGCTTGTTATCATCTTTATACAATACTCAAGCTATTAAGGTAGAACACTGACAAGCAAAATAGTAACAATGGTTTGAACTTTTGACTTTCAGGCTCCCCATCCACTACAGCTTTGAACGGGAGACTCCCATAATTTTATAGACCATCATCTTCGCTATCTTATACATAAATATGACTTTCAAGTATTTAGTATCTGTCTAGTGCAGATTCTTGTACTGTAAATGCATTGTTATTATTTTACTCCTAAAAATCAAAAATTTTATTTTTTATTATTTTGTTAGTATTTGGTAAATCCGCCTTTGGCTATCAACACTGCCTGAATCCTTCTAGGCTCTGGACCAGATTGAAGCATGTCTCGACAAAAATCTGATCCCCGGTCTCTTCTACACGTTCCCAATATTGGTGAATACTGGTCGACTCACTGCGAATACAGCTTTTTTCTTCAACTCTACCCACAAGTGTTTGATTGGGTTGAGGTTGGGGTAATGTGGAGGCCAGTCCAGCAACTCTATCTCATTATCATTGAATCATTTCTTCACCAAAGTAGACGTCTGCTTCGGGTCATTGTCCTGCTGGAACACTGTCGTCCTTTTCATCCCCATAGTACTCAAGTGTATGAAGTAACTCATCTTGTAAGATACTTACATATAGCTCAGCATTGAGATCACCATTTATCCTGGTCCAGTATCCAACAGCCTTGACTATGAGACAAACCTATATCATCAGGCTCCACCAAACTTGACAGTTCCTTCTACTTCTCGATCCATCAGCCCCATTCTTCCAAACCCATTTGCCCCCTTCAGAGCCCGGTCTATTGACTTTCATCTCATTGCTCCAAATCACCTGTTTCCAATCTTCCATTTTAGTGCTTTTATGCAAACTCAAACCTTGTGTAATGTGCATCGCATGGTGCTTACAAAGCATATAAGCCACCTCCGCTGCCGTAGCTGTTGCGTTAGAACTGATAGACCTTGTGATTAGCCAACATGACTGATATTTTGCCTGGACGTCCAACTCTTGCCTTTTGAATGAATGAATGAATGGACTTCAATTCATATTATTCCAGCAATCAGGGCTTCACATGATGCCATCTGGCAATTTTCTTGGCCGATATAAATAAATTGTAAATATGCAAAATGCTGCAGAAGTGTGAAAAAAACATCCTGAACAACATGTGTGGAGTCTATGAATTTGTTCTGAGAAATAGTATTGCCTCCATCAGATCCTCCTTCATAGATGACCTCAGATCTGATATCATTATTTCCAGGCTAGAGAACGGCCTCTCTACACTAACTTGGGTTGGTGGCAAAGCAGTGACCACAGGGGAAACATCTCTAACAATCTCCAGGTATAAAGGAATTACCTCAGGCACAGTCAGGTCTGACGAACAGTTGAACTCTAAGGCCATGTTCACACGGCTTAACTTCGGGACCTAATTACGCCCCGCAATTACGCCGTGTGGCCGGGGGCGGGGGGGCCGGCGCTTCGCCGGCCCATAGACGTGCATTACCAGCGGCGTATATACGCCTCTGGTAATTCACATGTCACTTATCTCCTCGCCCGGCGGATTCACCGAGCAGGGAGAGGAGACGTAATCCATAGTTCTCTCTGAGAACTGTGGAGTACCGTAGTTACTAGGACGTATTCTGCCGTAATTTGCGCACTCCGGCGCGCACTTCCGGACGGAAATACGTCCAGGATATTGCCGTGTAAACATGGCCTTAGGGCTTGTCCTCATAGCCGATTTTTCGGACGGTTTTCGGTTTTGTAACCGGTTGCCCAAACTTTTTCACAGGCCTCTATGGAAAATCCGTGCAGCGGTCCCCACTGATATTCCGCCGGATGGTTTTTTAGACCGCCAACGGTCCGAAAAAGATTGAACATGTTCATTCTTCTGCCCGGTTTTCGGGCGAAACATGAACATTTCAATGCGAAGGGGTACAGGCTTTTCTCTGCAAATTGCGTCCCCCTGCAGCTGTGTACATGGCCCCAAAACAGAGCAAATAACAGTTGGATAATCCGACCAGTATTTGCTCTGTGCCGGGGGCATGCCCTTATACTTCTTTGAAACCAAGTGAAAAATGTTGCTGAAATCTGGTCAATCTGTTTGCGATGGGAGTGGAATATTTTCTCTCTAAAGCAGTGTTTCTCAACTCCAGTCCTCAAGACCCCCCAAAAGGTCATGTTTTCAGGATCTCCAACTGAATGCACTGAAAATAATGATATCACCTGTCCCAATACTGAGAAAATTTCGGAAAACTTGGCCTGTTGGTGGGTCTTGAGGACTGGAGTTGAGAAACACTGCTCTAAAGCAACACTTTGCCTGCTACATGCCATCCAAATACTTTTCAAAATTAAACTCCTCATCTGATGAGGCTGAAGATCTGGGAGCCGTAGCACTGGCGAGACCCAATTCCTCTTGCTCTTGGCACTGCATCGAGCAAATTGTACCAACTTATATATTTTGTGAGTCGGTCCATTTTTTAACAACTCCGACTCCACAGCCCTGGAATTTAGGGCTAATTCTGTATCACACATACAGGTAACTTCGTGTATGATAAAATTACAAAGACTGTTCCACAAATGCTTTTAGTGGGGTTGAGGGACAATTCCTATTACACTTACTGATCATATAACCAAGATCCTGGCCATAGACACTACGACCAATGTCGACTGTGACTTCAGACTACATTTTCCCTACAGTCATAATAAGGGTAGTTGGAGACCCTGCACGACACCCTAATAAAAGCAGTGAATGGAGTGGGCATCACTCACCAGCCAGGCGAAAAAATAATGAGAATGGCGGATAGGAGGTTTTACTTTTTGAAGAATAGCGGTCAGTCTAACGAGCCTTTGTCCAACAACCATCTACAATTTGTGGCTCCCTTTTTCAAGGAGATAAAGAAATAGGTGCTCAATCTTAATTCCTTATCACTAAGACAAAACAGTAAGACGTACTTGTATTTGACGGTATGAACAGTCTCAGAGGCCACACTCTTAGCGATATTCTTCCCTGCGTACTCCAGACCTTGCCAAACAGTTGCAAATCCTTTAAATAAAACACAATACAAATGGATCTGTAAGACAAGGATTAACGAAAGCATAAAAATGTGTTTACGACCACCCTACATACCTTGTACTCCACTAGCTGCTACCACCATGGCACCATCCCATGGAGATTTCCCATCCTTGTCTTTCTTAAGCGATTCAGGAAGAAGTTTGCTGCCGTGTTTCTTGACGTGTGGCCCCAGCTCTTTTCCAACACAGCTCGCAATAGAACATACTCCATCCACTAGGACAAGAAAAACTCATATGCACTTACTGGTGAAGTAATGAACCTCCATAGTAGATATGACTTTTACCAATGGACCATTCTGCTGTGTAAGCATTTATCCATAAATCCATTTAGCAACAAGGGTTTACTCTTACTGTCACTTTCCATTCAAGCATTATAAAACATATACTGGTACTTTTTATATTACACTATAGTATATATCATCCAGGAACAAAGGCCATGGAATACTTAAAAAAAAAACAAAAAAAAAAAAAAAACGTAAAGTACATTCATGGAAAGTCCTCAATACACTTCATGGCTTTACCTAGGAGTTGACTGACTTTAACTGCTCCGCCAGTGGCTTGCTTGGCTACATTAAGCCCTTTGGCCACTGTTGGATTAACCTCTAGAGGCCTATCCTCAGGCTGTAGGTGCTCCCTTAACATGGTGGCGCCTTTATGAATGGCTTTTTCAGTCATCTCGGCTCCTTTCACCAGACCCCAATTCAGCCAAGAAGCTCCTAGATGAACAAAAAGATAAAATAAGGAGATAAAAAGTTACCAAGACCATTATTGTTCAGCATTAGTAAAGCAAATTAAATATTTAAGACTATAATGATTGTAGTACAGAAAAGTATACTCATGCTTATTGAAAACCTTTTAATTTTGCATTGTTTTATCCCCAGGGACTCTAATTCTAGATATTTTGTTCTAAACACATGACAGACATTGAAGCAATTTTGAGTGATTTCTGCAATGCAGAGCAGCGTAGTCAAAGAGGAGGACTTCTGATGATGATGCTCAAATAAGCTCTAAGGAAGAGAACTAGGTCTTCAGTGCCACCTGTTGGAAGTAGTGTCCCAATAGGTCACACTGACCCATTAAAGAACCATGGATTTTAAGCCAAGCCAGTAACCATATGGATAGTCTCCCAACTGCAGACAGCCTAAAAGGCAAACACCTTAAAACAGCTATGTTCACACGGCCAATTATTGGGACGTATCCGGGCTGGGACTGGGCGCCAGGGGACCGGGGAATCCCCCGGTGGGCCCCCCGAGCCGCTGTGGGCCCCGGAGGCATTTCCGTCGCCCCCCGGGGCCCGGCCGCGCATTCCGGCCCCTGGACCCCCGGGACCCGCGTCCGAGCCCCCAGAGGCCCGGCCCGGTAGCCGGGGACTAGTGTCCCTGACTCCCGGGGCTGTGCGGTGTCAGCGGAGCACAGCGCCACTAGCGCTGCGCTCCGCTGATCTCCCTGGCAGGCTGAGGACGCTAGGCCTTCAGCCTGCCGGGCGCCGGCCCCTACTGCTGACGCAGGCGGCGCGGTGACGTCACTTCACCGCGCCGCCTATGCAGGACGGCAGGAGCCGGCGGGGAGCTCGGAGCGGCCGGGACCTGCCGGGACCCGGAGCCGGAGCGGTAGCCGGAGCCAGGTAAGTGGCGGGTTTGTTTTTTTTTAACTATTAAGGGGCCCCTGGACTATATGGGGGGCCCCTGGCAAACTATGGGGGGGCCCCTGGCTACTAAGGGGGGGGGCCCTGACTACTAAGGGGGGCCCCTGGCTACTATTGGGGGTCCCTGACTACTATGGGGGGTCCCTGACTATTCAGGGGGCCCCTGGCTACTAATGGGGGGCCCCTGGCTACTATGGGGGGACATGA
Organism: Phyllomedusa bahiana; assembly: GCA_025379985.1. Lineage (NCBI taxonomy): Eukaryota > Metazoa > Chordata > Amphibia > Anura > Hylidae > Phyllomedusa > Phyllomedusa bahiana. Next base: position 38,953 of record JAODAL010019793.1, on the reverse strand, counting down.
CTATTCAGGGCCCTGGCTACGACCGGGCGACCCGGGCCACTTCCGGGGGCCCCTGGCCACTATGGGGGCCCCTGGCTACTATTGGGGGCCCCTGGCTACTATTGGGGGCCCCTGGCTACTATTGGGGGCCCTGGCTACTAATGGGGGCCCTGGCAGCTAAGGGGGGCCCCTGACTACTAATGGGGGCCCTGGCTACGAATGGGGGGCCCTGGCTACTAATGGGGGGCCCTGGCTACTAATGGGGGCCCTGACTATTAAGGGGGCCCTGCTACTAATGGGGGCCCTGACTACTAATGGGGGCCCTGGCTACTAATGGGGGGCCCTGACTATTAAGGGGGGCCCTGGCTAATATGGGGGGCCCTGGCTACTAAGGGGGGCCCTGGCTATTAAGGGGGGCCCTGGCTATTAAGGGGGGCCCTGGCTATTAAGGGGGGCCCTGGCTACTAAGGGGGGCCCTGGCTAGCTAAAGGGGGGCCCTGGCTAGCTAAAGGGGGGCCCTGGCTAGCTAAGGGGGGCCCTGACTAGCTAAAGGGGGGCCCTGACTAGCTAAAGGGGGGCCCTGACTAGCTAAAGGAGGCCCTGACTACCTACACACTAGCTAAAGGAGGACGTGACTACCTACACACTAGCGAAAGGGGGCCCCTGACTACCTACACACTAGCTAAAGGGGGCTAACTTATGCACACTAGCTAAAGGAGGCCCCTAACTACCTGTATACTCCCTAAAAGAGCCCCTTAATGCCTGTATACTACCAAAAGGGGGCCCCTAACTGCCTGTCTACTCCTGCATTATCTCCAGGGGCTTAGTTCCTTCCCCCCCTCCAACCCTCAGGTTTACTGGGCCCTCTAGTTATGGCTTGTACCCACTTCCCACCCCTGGGAAGTTTGTACAGAGGTGGGAATAGGTAAAGAGATGCTGGAAAATTGAGGATTCTAAGATATTTGTGTGTAAATTTTCTCAGGGATGAGTTGTGGCGGACGGATAAGTATCATGGCGGTGTGGAATGATGCAGAAGAGAAGGGAAAAAGAACAATCATGAGAGGAAGAGAACGACCCCATCCAGATATGACATCTCCGGTGAGTCCCCGATTTCAAGGGTTATTTTACTTCTATTATTGGATCAGTGCTGTATTCACTGTAATGTGATGTGACCTGAGTGGTGTCTGACCTCATGTGGTCTCTATGTGGCAGTGTTGTAGGTTAACCTGAGCTGTGTCGACCTCTATGTGGTCTCTATATGGCGGTGTTGTAGGTTTTTACCTGAGCTGTGTCTGACCTCTATGTGGTCTCTATATGGCGGTGTTGTAGGTTTTTACTGAGCTGCTGTCGGACCCCTATGTTGGTCTCTATTTGGTGGTGTTGTAGGTTTACCTGAGTTGGTGTTGACCTCTATGTGGTCTCTATATGGCAGTGTTGTAGGTTATACCTGAGTTGGTGTCTGACCTCTATGTGGTCCCCTATTTTGGTGGGGTTGTAGGTTTACCTGAGTTGGTGTCTGACTCTATGTGGTCTCTATATGTCGGTGTTGTAGGTTATATCGGCGAGGGTATAGTGGCAGTGTGCATGTGTCCCTGATTGACCCTGTGATAGGAGTTCTTCTTCTACTTTCTTGCTGGTGTTTAGTTTAGACTCTGGTGAGGGGCGTGACCAAGGGAAAGGAGGGGGATTTGTATGTGGGCGGGAGGGGGATATTGTATGTGGGTGGAGGGGGATATTGTATGTGGTGGGGGGGATATGTATGTGGGTGGAGGGAGATATTGTATGTGGGTGGAAGGAGATATTGTATTGGGGGAGGGAGATATTGTATGTGGGTGGAGGGAGATATTGTATGTGGGTGGAGGGGGTGTATGTGGGTGGTGGGGGATATGGTTGTGGGTGGAGGGGGATATTGTATGTGGGTGGAGGGGGGTATTGTATGTGGGTGGAGGGGGATGTGGATGGAGCTACTTAGCCCTGTTTTCTATGAAAATGCTAGACTGACAGACGTGTGAGACAGACAGTATGTGAGCAGACAGATTTTGGACTCACTTGGGTATTTGTACTACACATACAGTTCTGTTTTGTAACTGTATTAGTGGTAAAATGGGCGCATTTATGTCCGAGAGGCCAGTAATATTTTCATGTACAGCAGGGTGGGCCCCTGAGATCAATTCCCCTGTGGGCCCCAGACCCCCCAGTCCGACACTGGACGTATCTCGCCCTGTAAATCGCGCCGTGCTAAATATGGGGCGAGATACATCCCAATAATTACGGTAATCCACAGTTCTCAGAGAACTCTGTATTACATCTCCTCTCCCTGCTCACACAATACGGCGAGCGGAGTGACATGTCAATTATTCACGGCGTATACGCCCCGTGAATAATGAACGTCTATGGGGCCGGCGGGCTGCTGGCCTCCCCGCCCCGCCCCCAAGAACACGGTGTAATTGCGGGCGAAATACGTCCCCGCAATTACACCGTGTGAACATAGCCTTAGAGTTCTGTCAAAGGCCTGTCACCAAAGCAGCCAGAACCCTGCTCTGCACCGATGAGGGACAAATCCCATGAAAATCATTGTCTGCAGATGAGCAACTCCCCTTATGGAAAGGTTAATGGCTTGGTTTAAAATCCCTATTCACAATGCACTGTATAGGTGTAAGACTTTCTTTTGTTGCAACCAATCAGAGCTCCCCTTTTATTTTTTCCGAGCACTATGTGAAATAAAAGGGAGCTCTTATTGGGTTTTGCCTTTTATTAAAAAAAAAAAAAATAAATAAATAAAATATAATAATAATAATAATAATAATAAAGTCTTAGAACTAGACAGATTTAATACATGTGGCCCTAGAACTCTAGATCTCTAGCGCTTATTTGAAAATTTCCAGTGGAGCATTGCTTGGCCGATAAGTCTCCATAAAAGCCGTGCTATGAATAAGGAGTGGTTCTGAAACGCATAAGCAATAGCGGGGTTATAATAGCAGCTGGGAAGAAATGTCATATTTTCTATGATAAAATGTGCTCTTCATAAAAGCTTGTTGGATGTCAACTTTTTGAAATATGGGCTTTATGGACAATTCTTAATAAAAGTCAAGTTTTATACTGGATTCCATTGTTACAGAGTGCCGGATTTGTTACACATATTGGATCATAAAAGTGTATGGAGACTTTTATAATCAATCTGCCTAAATAACTTTTTTCCCCCATTGATGAAGCTCATCAATATACAAAAAAGTGTTGTGATCACATGGCGCTATGAGGTCTTCCATTATGGTGCGATGTGAAAAACTTTCGGTTAAAAACTTGCATTAAAGTGCTCTCCAAACAAAAATGTCACATCCACTCATTTGAAATAGTAGTACCTGACGATTGGTTTGGGATCCGAAATATGCTCATAACCCCTACCGTGTGGCTCGTAATAGTAGCTGTAACTTATGACCATATGCACTGAATACTGGATAAGCAGCTAAATGACACTGGTATAACACCATGTAGATGAGCTTTTTTTCTAGCATAAGGATATGTTTGGAACATGATCATTGTGTAAAGAAAAATAAAGCATTTTAAGCAAACCCTTATTTGTTTTACTAGTTGGGATTCTCACAGTATGCCATTGAGGACAACTAGCTACAGAGATCATTTGCTTTCTGATCTTTGCCTATTTTCAATTGAAATTTTTATTTCATTATATACCCTAAAAAATGCTATTCTTTCTGGAATGTTGTTATTTTCAGATTACAGATATCGTACATGTGCCTAAGACTGGTAGTTAAGGCTAAAACAGGGAGCAGGTTCTAATGGATTTCTTCACCTTCAAGAGGTTGTGAATTTTCCCATAAGGAATGTCCAGGTCTCTACTCCAGACTAGTTTCCATTTATAATGGCTGGCCTGAGGATGGACAATACTTGAGAATATAATCCACCACACCTTTTTCATGCAATTGGTACTTGAGTTTTATTTTATAATACACATATTTACATAGTGGACCACTGTAGTGCTAGTGAAATATGTGACTATTTTATGTCAATTTCCATTTCTTGTATATTAAACTAATTATAAATTTCCATTGTTGTATCACAAGTTATAATCACACAGGCTTGCATAATGTTGTTTAGCTTTTCAAGCTACAGACTTCACTTTCTTAATTTCGAAACTAATGGGGCCACATCGTCTGGTTTCGGAGCGATTCTGTTTTCCTTATCTTAGACTCAGGGAGCTGGCCCCTCCATGGTACAGGATGAGGTCATACAAAAGAACTCTGTACTCTAAGTGGACACAATACGTAGGTTGTGTCTGCCTGTTTTTTTGTTTAAGACTTATAAGAACCAGAAAAACTTTGGTGACTTCAGAAGCTTTGTACCCAGCGCTAAGGACGCTTGCGCTGGTGTTGTTCCCTGTTTTCACCATTAGCTTCTCTGGTTGAAGTCATAACAGGTGATGTTATAAGCTCTGAGGTGAAGTTTGTAAGTATTTAACCTTTGTAAATAAATATTTAGCAAAACTGTACCCAATGTCACACTATTTTCTGTAACCAGTTTATTCTCTTACTTATATGTTATATTTGATCATAATTGATTGATTCCTATGTTAAATAAAATTGCGTTGTATCCTGATTGACTGGCCTTCTTTAAAGGGGTTGTCTCGCTACAAAGAATAGCTTTCAAATTGTAGGGAACACAAAATAAATACATTTTCCAAATTTATTGCTTTGTTCCTCTGTTTTCCCTAAGGAGATACAAGTGAATTTATGACCTCCCTGGCTATTTCAGTTCCCTCAGTAACTGACCTGTAAACATCACACAGGTCACAGCAGTGTCCCTGCTGCTGAGCAGTAAAAAGCTTGAAGTAAAATAAACAGAACTGTAATTAGGGCTTTTGTTTTGGGGATCAGATAAAGCCTTCTGAGAGCAGTTTGAAAAGCTGCTGAGCTAATCTGATCTAATTAGCAACTGAAAGCAGGGAGCTGTATGCAAATGAGTCAGTCTGAACCAGGAAGTGACAGAGTATTTCATTCATGCATTCTGTGAAACTCTGTAGGGAGACAACTCCTTTAAAGCTGTATTTAGAACTTGTATTGACAAAACTTGGCAAAACAACCACTTGACAAAAAAACACCATTAGCAAATAGAAAGAAAGGCAATCGTGCTATAAACCCTTCACAAAGTGACACCAATGAATAGGATATCACCACTAGTTATAACCACTTATACAAGCAAATATAAATGTAATTCCCTTTCAGATCATAAAAACTTCAATGTAAAGGAATGTACTTTTATTCTTATTTTGTTGAAGTTTTATGATCTGAAAAGGAACTAAATGTATATTTGCTTGCTTTAAAGGTTATAAATAGTGGTAATATTATATGCATTGATGTCACTTTGTGAAGGGTTAATAGCGCAATTACCTTTCTTTCTATGTGCCAGATTTTTTTGACTAAGAAATACAGCAGGACAATTCCTTTTGGCTTTTCAGTGGCTTTTACCTTCTGTGATGATTACATTTGGCGCTTGTATCTACGTTGATTTACTAAAAGTCACCACTGACCAAAACGTCTCTACTGGGTCACCAAAGCCAACTTCCTCTATCTTGATGGAATCTGTATACCATGTAAACATGTGCATGTTAAAATAAAACTCAAGTACCAATTGCACGAAAAATGTGTGCCGTGGATTATATTCTCAAATACCAAGGAATTTTATTCCTTCCACTGAGCACATCACTACTTTGGAACGCAGCCCCAGGGTCTACAATTGAAGATGGACAGTAGACACTAAACTGTGGTACCAAGGTATGATGGGACAGCCAAGGGATTGAGCTAGACATCGGTCAGGGCAGGCAGCAGACAAGAAGAGGGTATCAAAATGTACAAACCAGGATGATGCCAAAAAAACATGGATAACTTTAGCAGAGTCTGCAATGTAAAGAACTTTTAATGCGGAGAGTGAAGGGGGTAAGAATTCTTAAAATGCCTGAAATACTTTGGCATTGGTTGAGGGCTGGTGCATATAGCCGGCACTGGCACTTACAGGTCGGAGGCTGGCACATGCACCACAACTAGAGCTGTATGATGGTTTCCTTCTTTCATGAAGAACCTGGGAGAAAAGCTTGTATCCTAAATCACCATCCCTGTGTTATCTTTACCTTGGAGGATTCCCTGAGCCATTTTCTCACTCCAGGGAGGCAGATCTTCTCTCTCTTTTGGTGTTGGCTCTGGTTCAGGTATGGTAACCACATGTATTGTTTGAGTTAAGTCTATGACTTCACCTGAAACTTCACTAGGCTGAAATAGCAGAGAGAATAATACTCAATTCAGTGAAATTTCCATATAAACCAATATAACAGATCTGTGTGCCCTAAGCTTTTTGAAGTGTTTGGTAGTCCCCAAGCAGACATCTTGGGTGCTATGTGGCTAGATAAGCCATATACATAACAGTGCAATGATGACGTAGCTGTCTATAGACATGACCACTAGTTGAACAATGTTTGGCTGGCAGTTGTGGCACTTCCCAAATCCATTCTATAAATATATAGATACTCTATATACAGACATGGTTCAGTAAATGGTATATGTGATTCTATTCAAGTCAGGAAGAATAGGTGTCTATAAAGAAATACTGTATAGGTATAGAGGAAGACAATATTCAACCCTTTTCTCTCTTATCAAGTCAAGCAGGAGGGTTTAAGTATACTGCTGTCCACAAACCGCAACATCAACCCCAAATTATATGAATTTTACAAGTTTCCTAAATAAATGACATCACATTTTATTTTTTTATTTTTACATAGAGCAGTTTAAGTAATAGTTTTCCTTTCCACACTACTGGTGGTCTAGAGTGGTTTATAGGTGAATTACCAATTTGTCTAGTCACCAGATACTCCCATTGTTCAACTTCCGAGTTACAGTTGGCTCGTTGCCAGCCACATAAAAGGTAAGGTAGACGAGTACATTTGGTCGGTGGTATCCAAAACTCCCATAGAAGTGAATGGAGAGATCAGTGCAAGCTTGGCCACCTCTTTGTTTAAGGGGTTAACATTTTTATATATTATACATGGTTGTTTAGGTTAAGATTAATGGGAGTCTGGCACAGGTTTACGCTGCCCCAAAGTATCTGAAGACGACATAAAATAGTGATAGAAATCCGGATTCAGGCAATCACTTTTTTTTGTGAAGTCTTTCTACAAGCGTTGCCCGTTTTACCATACAGTGGCAGAAAGCTGTTAATAAGCGATACTTCACAAAAAAAACAAACAAAAAAAAAAAAAAACAGATCGCCTGAATCAGGGTCTCCATCACTACTTTATGCGGTTCTCAAATAGGTCAGCATAAACCTATTGACAGATGTCATTTAAAGGAGTTGTGTCCCTATTGACAGTTATCACCTATCCAAAGTATAGGTGATAAATGTCTGGTCGCCAGGGCTCCCACCACTGCCCAAACCTCCACCTCCCATTACCACACAGCGAGGAAGACTTTAAACAACGCTGTCAAACTAATCTCATCAGCTTCTATGAGGAGGATAGCTTTAGACTGGATCGGGGTGAGGCATTGGATGTCATATCTAGATTGCTCTAAAGCATGCGATATTGTGCTTCATAAAAGGTTGGTAAATAAAATGAGAATGCTTGGACTGGGGGAAAATCTTTGCAAGTGGGTAAGTAACTGGCTCACTGATAGAAAACAAAGGGTGGTGATTAACGGTACATACTCAGACTGGATCCCTGTTACTAGTGGGGTCCCTGTTATAAAGGGGTCATTATATTGTATTTATTATTGATTTTACACATGGATTACACAGTAGAATATCGATCTTTGCAGATAATACTAAGCTCTGTAAACAGCACAATAAACACAATGTGATATTACAAAGGGATCTGGATAAGTTGGAGACCTGGGCACAGAAATGGCAGATGAGGTTTAACACTGATAAATGCAAGGTTATGCACATGGGGAGGAAAAATCCATTACATGATTACTTGTTAAACGGAAAAATGCTGGGTAAAAGTGACAGAGAAGGACTTGGGGATCCTGGTGGAGAGTAAACTTAATTGTAGCAGCCAGTGTCAGGCAGCAGCTGCCAAGGCAAATAGGATTATGGGGTGCATTAAAAGGGACATAGAGGCACATGATGCGAACATCATTCTCCCATTATACAAGTCACTGGTTAGACCACACATGGAATATTGTGTACAGTTTTGGGCACCAGTGCACAGGAAAGACATTGTAGAGCTTGAACAGGTTCAAAGGCGGCAACAAAAATAATAAAAGGAATGAGTGGACTACAATATCCAGAAAAATTAGCAAGGTTAGGGTTATTTAGTTTAGAGAAAAGACGGCTTTTTTTTTGGGGGGGGGGGGAGGGGACATAATAAATATGTTTAAATAATTAAGGGTCAATATAGAGATCTCTCTAAGGATCTATTTATACCCAGGACTGTATCCAGAACAAGGGGGCATCCTCTAAACATAGACAAAAGAAGGTTTCTGCATAAACATAGAAAGGGATTCTTTACTGTAAGAGCAGTGAGATTGTGGAAATCTCTGCCAGAGGAACTTGTCATGGTAAATTCACTAACATAGTTCATAACGGGTCTGGACGCATTTCTAGAGTATATTAATATAACAAGTGATAGTGACTAGGATTCTGGAGAGGGGTCGTTGATCCAGGGATTTATTCCGATTGCCAGATTGGAGTCAGGAAGGAATTTTTTCTCTAAAATGAGGACAAATGGCTTCTACCTCATGGAGGGTTTTTCCTTCCTCTGGATCAATATTATAGGAAAATAGGCTGAACTTGATGGACGTCTGTCTTTTTTCAGCTTTACAAACTATGTAAGTATGTGCACTGCTGCTTTGTTCAAAGTCTGTGGGACAGATAAAGATAGTGGGGTACAGAAATCAGCTATCTCCGTCATAGACTATAAATGGAGCAGCAGTGCGCCTGTTCCATTGCTCCATTCAAGGCCTTCCTCACTGTGCGAGCAGGGGCCGCCGTATTAGCAATTGGTGGCAGTCTGGGCATTCAGACATTTATTTATCCTGTGCTTAGGTGATAAATGTCAGTATTGTCACAACCCTTTTAAGGGCTATGGTCTAAAGTACAAGTAGAGTATATTGTACCGATATAATCTAGCACCGTGAAGGGGTAAATGGGGGTTTAGAGCAGAAAATATACTTGTGTTTTCTGCTGCAATACAGCTCTGAAGCACGGGACATAGAATTATGCCCTTGTACCAAATTGGAGGGTCTCCAGATTACATCACGGGAGGCTCTGAAACACTTAGTACAAAGAAAAGGCTGTGCTCCAGACAAAGTGGGTGTGAAATCGTCTGATTCAAGGCCTATTGAGTAATGTAAGCACAAAGACAATGGACGGTCACCAAATGTTCTTATTTCTCTGCCTGTAGGTACTTTTTCAGCCATGTTTATAATAATGATCTAAAAATCAGCGACCCATCGATAATCCTGTTGTAGTCAGGATAATGCTTCTGAGCAGCTTAGTTCTTGGAGCTTTCAGGTGTAATGCCATTATCTAAAATATCAACCAACAATACTAATTGACAGAGAATGTGTTCTTGGAGGTAGTATTTGGATAAATAATTCTCTACAAATCTGGTCTCTTCTGATAGGCATCAGTGCTAGCGCTGGAAGCAACATGAGAGCAGCTGTTATAAGCAGCCTTAAAGAGTACCTATCACCTCCAGGGAAACCTCATGAAATAACAGGAGACTAAAATACAAACACTTCCTTAAATATGCTTCATTAGGGAAATCAAAGCATTTCACCTGTATTTCTGTTTTTAAAAAAGCGCTGGCCCTTTAAGACAGCTCTGAAGTCAGCATATGACAGCTTGATGGATGACAGTTGTATCAATCTCCTGCCTCTGAGCTTGAAGAGTCCACTATGCAAGGGGGAGCCTATAAGTCTGCATCATGTGCACATTGATTTTCTCTGGGCTGCTATGTCTGATGGATATAACACTAGCAGCAGTGTAATGTAGATGCCTGTAAACCTACACTATGTCCTCAGTGTGCTGTGCCTGTTGTACTGTATGTAGTGAGAGACTCAGATTATCCTATACAAGCGGCTAGGTCCTCAGCTCCCCCTGCACAGGTGGTATAGTTCAACAGAAAGAATCCCTGCTACATACAGAGCTCTGCTAAGAAAGTAAAAGCAAAATCTATTCCCCTGTAATAACGACATGAGCCCTCTGGATTGCGAATGACATGTATTGGAAAAAAAAGTCTTATAATTTCATCTATTATATTTTGTGTGTTTGTATGGAGTTGATAGGTACACTTTAAGCCAGATAGGTGCAATGGTGAATCATAGAGGAGGGCTTCCTATAACCACTGGTTGTGGCCGTCACTTATTGGCGAGTGGTTGTTTGACCGGAGGCAGATTTAAGGGGAACATAGTGTTTATATATACTGGGCCAAGGTCTGTTGAAGCATACACATTCATTGCATCCACTTCATTCAAAACTCATAGCCCTCACTCATACTTTTCAAAAGCCAAATTCAAGACATTTCGGAACATCGCAAAATGGTGGGTAGGCCATAGTGTTGAGCGATTGGTTGGCTGTTATCGTGATCGATTTATCGATGTCGGGCTCTCGATAAGGTTTTTCGATTGTGAGATCGATTATGCGCGGATGACATTTTAAAGTCTAATGGGGAGAACAACAACACTTCATTATTACACAAACATGGCTGGAGAGCTGAAATTAACAACACAAAGGTTCAAATGGTAGTTCTCCATCTAGGCAACACATTTGGTTATGAAAACGTAAGCAAAATAGTCACAGCCATACTATCCTGTTTGTCCCAGCTGATTAAACCTGCATCCCAAAATGTAATAAGTGCGAAGGCAGTATGATTTGAACTCATTTACTTGAATGGCATTGATATCCCTTGTTGGGACACAGCATGAGCCCCAAGACCTGCATGACCCAAATTTAAAAAAGTGCGGAGAAAAGGGTCTTTCAACCACCAATTTTTGTTTCATGGCACATTGACTATACCTTGATGTCTGGGCCACAGATGACGGGCTGGAGTTACAGGTGCGGTGCGGTGCGAAAGCAGGCTGGCGTCGTCATTATTAACAAGCAGGTTAAAATGCCTGATGAGCTGAACGAAAAAACTGTCGTGACTGAAGCAGAGTGCGAAGCGGAAGTGTGAGATCCGCTTCCTTGTTACACAGTCCAATACTGGGTAGCGCTTGCTCCCTCCGTCTAGTTGTGAACCATTGAGCTTCACTGGAAAATATGGTGGTTATCGCTCTGTTACACAGGTGCCTTTATCTTGGATTCTTTTTCACATTTTACTCAACGTGTGGAGTGAAATGGTCTCTGTACTTTGTTCTCTGTCGTTGCTCCCCATATCATGTCCTTGAATAACCTACATCTGGTCATCGTTTTCCTGTACCTCCCATGTTACAATCTCAGAGGAATTTTTTTAACTCGCGCTATTTTGTACTGGAATTTTTATGTATTTTAATTTAGGAAAACACATTTTTAAAAAGGATGGAATCCAATGTTCTTTAGTTTCTCTTTTTTTCATTGTATTTAATGGGTTGTCTCATACCGGATTGATAGCTTATGTTAAGATCTGCAAAAACCAAGGTCATTTGCACTCTGGTCATTAAACAGTGTCTACCCTATTTCTGTTTCTGACAGCTCCATCACCTCTGAGCCATCTTGAAATTGTGAGAAAAAATATCTGTAGAAACAAAATTTTTTTTATCTAGACTTGTCGTATGTGCATTCAAAGCAGCATGCCAAAAACTTATAAATGACTTTCAGACTGTTAAAAAATTGTGAGGGAAGAAATGAACATTTTGTTCAAAGGGCATGATTTATTGCTTGATTCACGCACATGACCAAAAAATTTATAAATCTGATTTCAGCATATTAAAAATTTGTTGAGGAGAAAGGCCATTAGAAGCCACAATTTCAGTTCCAAAGGACCATGATTATTCGCTGTTATATCACCAGAACACGACCTCAAAAACATTGACAATGCGAAAACTTCTAGTAAAAGTGAGTAAATGGAATACGGTGTTGTCTGAACCTGTGTGTCTTTTCAGTCGATACAGCAAAACCAGCAAAATGAAGTGTTGGGAAAGAGATAAATATGCAGTAAGAAATGATCATTATTAAAAAAAAGTTTATAGAGGACCTTCTGTTGAATGGAATGTGAGTAGACCCCGAACTAATCGGTGACTCTCGGCAATTAGGGCACAACATCATCGAGATATGTCTTCTGATTCATCTTGATGATAGGTCAAACGATCACATATCTGGTGGAAAGGGATGCGTTTGTTGTAATGATCCTAGCTGTGTGAAGGTCCGCTCAGATTTGACGCTGGCTGCTGGCAGGACAACACCTTATGGCGTGAACGAGCAGCTAGGGCCATAGTCTATTTGGATACAGAAGTTATGGGTCCGGAACACTACAAAAACTCGTGTTGAGACGCAGTAAGTGTTGCACCATGATCTTAAGCTGATCTGGTGTGTTGGATTTGTGCCCTGATCTGCATGGCGTTGGTGAGGTGGTAAACAAAGATTGCCAGGAGGTACCCATTTGGTTTGCCACTAGCCTGCTGCTGCGCTAAGCCGATTGGCATTACTGCTGTCACGACGCTCGATGTTGTGTCCACCGTGACCATTGGGGTACGTGAGCAGACGAACAGATGTCACAGTTCGATCAAATGCAAGTTCCATTTCCTGCATGTTATATCTATTTGGGTTGGGTGGAAGGAAAGTGACTGATTCTTTGTTTTGTACCGGGGATCCAGGAGGGTGGCCACCCCGTAACTGTTGTTCATTTTGATGGCCTTAATGCGAGGATCATGAAGGAGGAAATGGGCATCATAGCACTCATTGTGAGAGATGGAGCTTGATCTCCAGCTCGGTCGAGGGGCAACAGCAAATGATCTTCTTCATCTTCCTCTTCCCCCCCGCTCAACTTCACGCCAACATCTTTCCAAGGCAGGGACGTCGTAACTCGGTGTTAGGACTACTCTCTCCTCCTCGTGCCTCGGCACAAGCTTTAACACAGCTCTGACTTGCCTGAGTTGATGACCTGAGAGCTGATGCGCCACCTTGCATAGCTCTGGACGAACCATGCCTAAGAATGACCGATGAATTTGTGAAACTGTCGGGCCTTGTGGATTTGACAGAGAGAAGAGAAGGCTCCGTGTCGCTCTGTGTCCGTCTCCTCTCGTCGTGGCGGGACCTGTTGTTTCAGTGTCTCAACGATGTTCCAGAACTAAGATCACCAATGCTATGCTGACAAGGCATGTGTTGCATGACATTTTGGTGGTTCTTTCAAAACTGGAAGGATGGTGCAGAGCTTCATACCTGCTCCACTCTCGGTGGTTCAACACCCGAGGTCCGTACCGTGCTTAGTCAGCATGTGTCACTTGTACTGCGTAATGGCATTGCATGCGGCCACACTCGCTGGAGATGTGGAGGGATGGAATTCCAGCGTGTATGCCACGTCAACAATGAGAGGTGACGGGGAGGCGAGTGACGCACGCAACGAGCAGCGGGCCGAGCAGGGTTGCGAAGGCGGTAACGTGCGAACTCAGACTCGAGCCTTCTTCAGCAGGCGTCAGACCGGGTAGCTCTTTTAGAGAAATTTTGGACCGACAAGTTCATGGACTTGGTCTTGTGCCAGGGAAGGGATGTGCTCCCAGCCTACCGATCTTAAGGGCGGCCAGCGATTCGCCCGTTATCGCACACCACCTTGCTGGCACAGGTTCTTGTCACACCAGACAGCGCTCGGTCTCGTTGCTTAGAGCCTGTCCACCAGCTCCTGACATGTGTGTGGACGGTCTCCAGGCTGATTAATTTCAAAACCGGCCTCGGTGTTCTGGGCAAGTGATGCCACCAGGAGGCTTGGGGAACAGAGGCTGACCATCCTGCGGTTTTGAAGAGCGTTGCGCGAGCTGGAGCACCGTACCCCAGAGACACCACCCAGCTCACCAGTGAGCTGATCACAGAGGATATTGGGCCTCTTTATCGTGCTTATAGTCCCTGTGTCGGTGGTGAGATGGCCCTTTTCGGACACAGCTGCAGACAACGTCGCCTTGAAATTTTAGATGGACATAGGTGGCCCGGGCCGGGAGCTTTCTGGAACCGAAATGCTGCTCGGCATCTGGTATTGGGGGCACGGGAGGGCCATTGTCGTTGGCGGAAACCCATCTGTGTCACCAGACGGAAAGGGCAACTTTTCCAAGGCCAAAGCTGGCAATGCCGACATTTCAGGCTTTGGCTTTGGGATGGTTTGGGGTTTGTTAAAGGTTCTTTGTTCCCAATACCTGGTGAAAGAGGCTGGCTTGCTAGACTGGCGCTGTACGGCGTGTGCCAGGTCGTCAATGGCGAAGGAGAAGGGGTAGGTTGGGTCTTGGTGGTGTGGTGGTCGTCGGGCGACGGTGGAGGCTGAAGCGGAGGCTGGATCCCTGCTATGACTCAGAGACATGGGCAGCTGAGGAACGCTTGGTGTGGTGGCGGAGGAGGAGGAGACAGAGGGTGTGACCAGTGGTGGAGCCCGGCGTCGGTCTGGCTTTTTTGGCCAAGTGTTCCCTCCATTTAATCATGCATTCGCTGCATGTGATAGACCTGTCTGGTGGTGTGTTAACATTAAGGTTCTTGCTCTATTATGAGTTGTACGGCAATGGCGGCATATGACATCGCTGGGTGAATCAGAAGGTTGCTCAACGAAGGCCAGGCTTGCAGAGGTCTGGACCTTTTTGACTGGCGATAACGAGGAGCGGGGTTTGCGCTGACCGTGGCTGCGGAAATCATATAGCGGGACTTCTGCGACCGCCCCCTCTCCCTTTTTGTGGGGAGGGACCCGTATTGACACTACCCCATTCGTCTTCCTCCTGTCCACTGATTGAAGCGCTCGCAAGCAAATTTCTGGCGGCAAAACCGCAGATGGATCCGCAATGTCATCTTTCATCATTCATCATCATCTATCAACACTGGTGATTGGTCTCTGACTTTTGCATCAGGAAGAAATCTGCGGGTACAGCAAGGGGGCACTGCAGGCGTTGCCGGACGCCCGCGGATTTTTTAGCCGATTGACCGGCTTCCTTCACATCTCTGATGGCGTTCAGTAACTGGCGTCAGAGCAGACTAAATCATCCTTTGATCTTTTACAATTCCTTCTGACCCCAGAGAGAGATAGATGTGCATTTTGGTCATCAAAGAGGTCTTCAGCCCTGGATTGATCACCAGTGTGGGTACACGAGTTGACAATTTGCCTGCTTCATTTGAGGATGCTGATGATGCTGTGACGACATTTGTGGCCGTTATGACTGATGAGGACGAAGGAGGTAAGACTGCTTAGATGAGGTTGCATTAAAACTGAAAGGAGATTGGCCGACGAATGTTCGTTACTTAGATTCCAGGGGCCCTGACCCAGGAACGATGACAGGTGGACGGTCCTGCAATGACGATCGTTGGCATGCGTGTTGTCGGCCTGCTGGAAGGAGCACCTTCTCTCGTACCTCTACTCCATGTGCTACCCCCTCTTTTAGCTCGCTTACCACCTGCATTTGCTCCATGTTCAGAAATATAAAAATTTGAGAAGAATGTATGGAATAGTTTTGGAAAGTCTCTTATTATTAAAAAGACGGCAAATCACAGCTATTCTCAAATCCTCTAATCAAAAAAAATTGCTGGATTCAAAATTTAACTGCAAAGGTGTTATCAACAAATCTGGACTGGGCACAAAGTCCAAAAACACGTATCTGTTATGTTTTGATTATTATAAACGGTATTTTATGCACCTTTCAATTCACCTGTGGTGGAATATAGGAATTGCGTTTTAAGATTTACGTAGAGGAGATGCTGGTCAATGAACAGTGCGGTGCGCAAGTAAAAAAACACGTAACTGTGATGTTTCTCGTTATGATACCACGGTATTTTTGGCAACAAACCACTGTGCTGACTAAGATTGTGGTTTGTAATTTAAGTGCAAGGTGGATATATCAACAGTCCAGGTGTAATGGGTAAAATTGAACACTATCTGAAATGTATCTGATAATATCAAGTGGAGTTTTGCAGCTAACAAAGAGCCTGCAGTTACTAGAAATTATGTTTATCCAATATAAGTCACCCTCCTCGCCCCCCCACAACCCCCCCCCCCCCCCCCCCCCTTGTGTCCCCCAACCCCCCCCCAATGACTATCAGGAATATTTCAATAGCAAAACTGTTAATATAAAAGATATTCCATACAATGTCTACACTAAGTCTTGGTGAACTTTATCAGTGTTCTTTATAGTTAGTAGTTGTCTCTTGTTCGCCGCGGGGGCCCCCCCACCACTCCCACCGCCGTGAATTACAGCCGTAGATGTGCTTTAAAAATTCTCTAGCTAACTACATAAATCTTCTAAATCTCTAATATAACTAAATTGGACGGATCCACAGCTAAATAGTAGAGGTTTCTCTGTGAAGATATTAATAACTTTCGCTGAGTGTTGGCCACAGGCAGAACGCAGGTCCTATCCCTATGAGACGCTGGTGAGAGACCTGAGGGCTGAACGGAAACGCTGTTTCTTATGTAAACGAGAGAGCGGGTTCATGTGATTTTTCACGCAATCGCAACCATACACATCCACGTCATGACGTCGCACACACATCTCACCTGCTCTATTCTGTATCTCATTTGCTGGCCGCCAAAATTACAGGAAGCGCGAAAAAGGCGCGATCTTAATAGATGATGCACAGATTGTATTCCCTCTAATTATGCTGATCTGGAAATTTCGATCACCATAAAAACCTTGCGATTTCAACTTTGTGATTAATAACTCGCTCAACACTAGTAGACACCCAACCCAAATACCCACTTTTGGGCATGGTCTTCACTTTTGCAGACCATTTCACAGGATTGCCCTGCCAAAATCAGTACCATTGACCACTATTCTGCACAGCACAAATGTTTGAAAATATGGATGTACTGCATTATCTATTATAAAGTTGATGTAATCACAATAAATGAAATCTACATACCATACCCAAGCAGACAATAATGATAATAAAGTCTTGCACATGTCACTATTGAGTAAATCAAGCCAGTAGAATTCCATCTGGCCTCCACCATGTCCATTGTCTAAGCCTGTGGTCACTTACCTGAACTCTCAGGTCAGACTTCTGTTTCATTAGGTCTTCAAAGAGCTCCAGGTCAGCAGCTGGGAGCTCGGCCGAGAGCACCACCCCCACATAAGAACCGGGCTGCTGCGACATCAGGTCTGGGAACATGTACACCCCATTATTAGAGCGCAGAACCGGAGACTGGTTGGACATGAGTGGGTATAGCCAGTCGCACACCTGCCAACAGAGAACACTTTTTATACATAGGTCCGTTTTATGGTATAAAATGCTTTATATGGCCACTCACATGTGACATCATTTTCCCTTGTTAAGTTTTAGATCACTCAACACAGTACAATATGAATTCATGACAAATATGAACACCTTCCTTGTAGATTGTAAGCCCTCGTAGGCAGGGCCCTCTCCCCCTCTGTACCAGTTGTCATTTATCGTCACCACTGTACTTGTTTAACATAAGTTATGTATATAACCCTCTCAAATCTACAGCGCCCTGAAATTAATGGCTCCTTAAAATAAATAATATTAAATCAATACCTATACAAATATTTTGCCTCATTAAAAAAAATGTTAACCATAGTGAGGAAACAAAATGACCCAAAGAATAGCTATATCATATAGTGTTCCCAACTGATGCATCTCCAGTGGCAACTTAAGTAATTAAGAGACCGAAGGGGAATGATGACGCATCGGAGCCGTGGGGGAGAGAGGCGAGTATTTTTTTTTTTTTTTTAAACCCTGCCTATACGGGACATTTCCTACCTACACCTGCCTATATACAGTAATTATAAAAATTGCCGGGGAACAGCTCTGGTACCATGTGGTACTTTATGTCACTGAACCTTGCTATATCTGTATATATTATGTGCTCTACTGGTCACTATTTAAGAGACTGAAAAGCTTATCAGTGTATGTGGAGTCCATGACAAGAGTGTGAACCCATGTCAGTCAGGTCTTGGCATCCTACAACTGCACTGAATTCACTACGACAGTGCTCCCTCAAGTTCCATTGGCCCCAGGATACAATATTTCCACCATATAGTGTCCCAGGAAAGACCATTGTGTCTTGAATCCACTCTCACCATACAATGTCACAGATACTGCTGATCTGTAGCTCATGTGATGGATGGAAGATGCAACCAAAGTGCAGTAGATGCAGCGATTGGTGGCTTAGTAGGGCCTCTCTACAGTACAGTGTGGTACTACATGTCCTGTACTGCTATTTACATGTGCCAGGATGAGCGGCTCCTTTGGACACCAGGTGAGGGCCACATTTTCTTTTTCTGGTACGTTGTGTATAAAGGACATGACCCAAAGAAGCTCCTGTCGTCATATAGAAAGTGATTTCCAGCTTCCAGCTGCTGTTTCTGATGTTATATGGATGTATGCGTTTTATCTGGATTAGTTGTCTGAATTATTTTCTATAAGCTTAATTTTACATTATGTTGGGGACATTTTGGGCCTTAAGAAACAAATAAGAGAATATAAGCTGAGTTTTTAGCACAAAAAATGTGCTGAAAAAGCCATCCTCGGTTTATACTCGAGTCACCCGTCAGTATCCGGGCTATGCCATGGCCTGGGCCCCAGTGGCGATCTCTTCAGCTGTATGCGACTGCTCTGGAAGAGCATACAGCTGAAGATACTATTGCGGAGCACAGAGCGAGTGCTCCCTGCTCCGCAATAGAACTCCGGCCTTCCGGAGTTACCGGCACAGGCAGCGTGCTGTGTCATCACACTGCCTAATGGCATCACGTCGCCTGTGCCAGAAGATGGAGCGCAGTGAGAGCCTCGGAGCAGCGGGTTGGGGGTGGGGAGGGTGGAGGAGAGGCGAGTACCCTGCCTCTACCTGCCTATGGGGGACAGATACCTGCCTCTACCTGCCTATGGGGGACAGGTACCTGCCTATGTAATTTTATTGGTATCCATTTTTATTTTTGAAATTTACCAGTAACCGCTGCATTTTCCACCAAAGGCTTATACTCAAGTCAATAAGTTTTCCCATTTTTTTGTGACAAAATTAAGTACCTTGGCTTATATTCGGGTCGGCTTATACTCGAGTATATACGGGTACTAGTTTTCAATAGACTTATGGAACCATTTATTACTGCATGTTGAGGGGGCACTGTACACATGTATTGAAAACCAGCAAAGAGTGCATTTAGGGATGATGAGATATCAAAAGGAAGATAATTTTTTTAAATTACCTCTGGAGTAACAATTTTATTAATATTGCCACACACAGATTTTTTTGGGGGAAAACTACCACTGCAGTTTTTTCAAGCCAAAGACGATCTTATAGGAAGGAGGAAAACATTTATTAACTCAATATCTCCCATTGCCTTTGGCTCAAAAAACTTCTGTGGCAATTTTAAAAAAAAAAACAAAAAACAAAAAACATTGTATGCAAAAATCAGTATGTGTCATGGATTTTTTATTTTTTTTTGTCACAACACCTCAGAATGAAGCTGGAGCAAATACACACGTGGGTGGTCATGGAAGGGTCAAAATACCCGTTAGGAAGAAGCAATTTACTGTGTGCTAAATGATGGATGTATAATCTGTATTAACTGCAGAAACAGGAGGGTGCACTGTATAACAGCCATTATAACTGTAGTTTAAAATGTAGATCATATTTTAAAATTTACAGTTTTGCTTCTTGTCTGTGCAAAAAAAAAAAAAAAAAAAAAAGTGTGTTAAGTAAAAGTATAGCATGAATCTAAAACGGATCATATAGTGTACACATTATATAGTATAGGGAATCCAGATAAGCACATTGGATAACATCTATTACTGAAGGCCAGACTAATGTTAAAAGTTTTCTCTAGTATACTTGAAAACTAGACATAGAGACTAACTATATAGGTCGAGTGCCAGACGGAACATGGCAGAAACTCAATCTTACCCATGCATATTTAACTAAGAGGCTGCTCTGGGGCTAGAAGCCTACGGTACAGTTTGCGGTCTGTTAATATTTGTATAATATATTGATGGCTAAATATTCATCATGTTACTTAGTTTTAACTTCCAAAACCTATTTACAGATCCCAGTATTTGCTAAAGGGATTACTGTTTGCAGGAAACAACGAATAAACTGCGTTATGCCTATAGCAAAGCAAGCATGACTCAAAAAACATTGAAGAGAGTCATGTGCGGACCCTCAGGTCATGCCCTGGGCATAACACCGTATACCATATTTTTCTGCAAGGCTGCTCTAAACCATAACCTCCAATTCTTTTCCTCTCCTTGCAAACAGCTTGGAGAACAGTATTGTCCTGTGATGTACATGAGATATTGAGCAGTCTATAAGAATATACTGGCCATTGAGTTTGTTCCAGCAGCTACTATGGATCCACAGAAGGTTGGAGGGTTCCACTTTAGATTTGCCCCTATTCATGCACTGCAAGCTAACAATGGGGGGGAAAAAATTCAAGGGTCATGCCCAAAATAGATATCTTCTACACGGGAATGGGAAGGAGATAAGGAAACAAGTGCAAAGGTTTCCATCTCGAGATGTAGGAACGCAATAAAGCGCTGTACACATTGCATCAGAGTCCTATATTTGGTAAAACAACAAGCAGAGTCCTTTGTATTCAAAACTTTCTTTATATATTATACATCCAAGCATTTCATCGCCCACAAATCTCCGGCCCTTAAGATATATGAAAGACAACGATAAGAATAAAACCTGCGATACGTTTTAGAACTTCATGAAAAAGTCTCTTCATTTCAAAGTGGATAAGTAGACATTCTTACTAATATCCAAGGCATTGCAGCATAGTAGACCAAACTTGCATTGACCACCACAGGAACTACCTAACGCCCATCGGTGATGTTTCGGAGGTTGGCTCCTCCATTCTCAAACCAGCGTCATAGGCTGTGTTCCATCTGTGTTCCGAAACGTCACCGATGGGCGTTAGGTAGTTCCTGTGGTGGTCAATGCAAGTTTGGTCTGCTATGCTGCAATGCCTTGGATATTAGTAAGAATGTCTACTTATCCACTTTGAAATGAAGAGACTTTTTCATGAAGTTCTAAAACGTATCGCAGGTTTTATTCTTATCGTCGAATTTCATATATTCGAAGGCCCAGAGATTTATGGGCGATGGAATGCTTGGATGCATAGTATAATATAAAGAAAGTTTTGAATATGAAGGACTGTGCTTGTTGTTTTACTTCTGATGGTCTATGTGGGGTTAAGGAGAAAGCCCTCTTTCAGTCCTTTCCTGTGGTTTGTATAAATTTATAAGATAAGGTCAAGTCTATTATTTATATTATTTGGTATATACAATGTGAAAATCTCCTGGCTCATCTTGCAATTGGGTCCACCGACCTTTTGGCCTATATTGGACATACCTTCTTTTCTACTGTAGTATAGTACGCAGTATAGATTTTATCAAAAATTTGTGGACAGTGGACGACAAGGTGGCAAATGTCAGAGACTGCCACTGGAAGTATAGATCTGGAAATGTACACCTCAGATGGAAAGCTCAAACACTGTGTATATAGAGCCTAAGGCTACATCCACACGGCAGAGGAAAGACTACTTGTTGGATTCAAATTGGAAGCCGACCAGTATTTTACACTCCGTTTTCTGAACTGGTTTTAGTCATGGTTTTTTTGCTGCGCTTTTCGGATTTCGGGCATCCGATTTAATTGAACAGTACTATAATCCACCGGTTTCAAGTGAAATACGGTGGATTATAGAACATGTTCTAAGGTTTTTGACTACATTTTTGGGTTTGAAATCCAAGCTATAGACTACACAGCTTGAACTTTATATTGAGGTCAAAGGTGATGATTTATGGCCAGATTTTTGCGGATTCTACATTCCGAACCGCTTAAAAATCCGACATTAAATCACTGCCGTGTAGACGTAGCCTAGGAAGAAATTCCCTGTTTCCCCGAAAATAAGACCTAGTGCATTTTTTGGTATGAAATTCAGAGTTTGGCTGCTTATGCTGATGTTTGTGATGAAATCATTACAATATATTAATACAGGTTGATGTTTTGTTTAACAATAAATGTGAATTATTGTTCATTGAAAAAAACAAAAAAAAACAAAAAAAAAAAACCATCCCCTAAAAATAAGTCTTAGCTCGTCTTTAGGAGCAAAAGTTAATATAAGACACTGTCTCATTTTCGGAGAAACAGGGTAGAACCAAGGAAGGTGCCTTTATAAACTGTCTTACAGGGCCTCCTCTCTTGTATATATGTTTCTACAGCCGTATTTGAGTTTCAGATAAACTCACAATATGGTCATGTGAAACTTCATTAGAAGTAGCAGAATCCCCAGTATTTTGGTGGCCTGTTATCATTGAGGTCTTACCTGGAGGAAAGCAGGAGGACGAGTCTGGTCCGTTTCACCGCTGCTGTGCATAAATTTAATAATACGGAGATAGCCCGGGTATGAAGGGGCGCTCACTTGTCCATCTGGTGTCACATAGAAAATCTGGACTCCCCTGGGTATAAGAATCAGTTCCTCTGCATCTACTCCCAGACTTTGCACTGGGGGCGGCTGGGTGGGCATAGCATAGAAATCATCCCCAACTGTGGAATGTTCCCCTGAGTCCGTTCCATAGGAAACGGTGTAATGTCCATCTGTGGCCTGGGGGGTATAGGCTGGGGGTTCTGCAACCCCCGCCATAAAGGTTTTCAGTGATGCTGCACCATCTGTTGCTATAGAGGAGACTCCATTCACTGGATCAGAAGGCAATGATGGCACCAGGGGCAGTGGTGGCACCATGGGTAGTGGTGGTACCACTGGCAGGGGTGGCCTCTCGGGTTTTTCCTTTTGTTTTGGTGGCAGTGATGGGTATAAAGTTGGCATCGTGTCCGCAGGGGGAGGATTTGCAGGAGAGCCTGACAAACCCTGCTCTAAGATATTTAGTCTGGTATTTACGTTCTCCAGTGTCTCTTGCATCTTTCTTTGCATTTGTCTGGCTGCATCCCAAGCTGGACCAGTGCATTCAGGTCCATTTAATGAGACACTTAATCCTCTTGTCAAGTGCTCGTGGCCTTGTTTGTAAAAGTTGCGAGCTTCTTCCTTGTAACCGTTTTCATCTGTGTTCAAACCTTTGTTGATGAATACAAATGCTTTCCTGTAGTCTTCCTCGATGCTTCGAATGACGGCGTATTCCTGCATGTCTGGAAGTGGATGCTTTTCCATTACTAAAAAAGAAAACAAAGCAACTCATTAGGAGATAAATAGCTCACCTGCTCAGCAATATTATCGTTATGGGCGTCTACATGGCTTATCAGGTCAAGAATCAGCCCATTGGCTTTATGTTTATGTATGGCAGAGCTGACACGGGAACTCGACTTTTATATACTTAAAGGGGTTGTCCCATCTGGCTGTTTTCACTCTTCAGGCTCACACTTTCTGTGCAGGCTGTGGGTGGGTCTACAGCAGTGACTGAGATTTCAGCTCTGCTAGCTCCTGTCCCTAGCTTCGCGTGTTACAGGGGTTTTACTGATGGAGAGATTGTGAAAAACAATGACACTGTCCAAGCAGGATAGTTTGCTATAAATGTGAGCTAGCAGAGCTGTATTTGTCAGATGAAGCTTCTAGTGAGGAAGAAATCCTTTGATGCTGCCAGGACACACTGTAAGCTGTTGAGTGAATCTTATCTTTTATGTAATTACATGTAAGGCTATGTTCACACGGCTTAAACTGGGACGTATTTCACCCCGTATTTCGCGCCTTACTGCGCTAAGTCATAGAGAACTATGGATTATGTCTCCTCTCCCTGCTCGCACAATACGCAGAGCAGGGAGAGAAGTGACATGTCAATTACTAGCGGCGAATAATAATGAATGTCTATGGAGCGCGCGCGAGCTCCGGAATCCAGCGTAATTGCGGGGTGTAATTACGCCCCACAATTACACCGTGTGAACATAGCCTAAATGTGCTCTGCAGACGTGATGGGAGCAGCGTATGTTTTTCTCAGTAGAAAAGATCAGAGACTGAAAAGCTCTGTTCTGCTGATAAGACACATCAAGGAGCGACATTACCAGCCCGGCCACTCTTGAGTAGAAAGGTGGTTGGTAACTAAAGAAGCTTGTGTAAACAGGCAGGAGAGAAGAGCTGCTCTAATTCTGAAATGAAGCAAAATCAGAACAGCAATCTATTTCCTCACAGTCTTTATTTACCTTTGTCTACATGTTTAAAGCTAATCTAGGAGATAGGAATGCCCCTTTAACTTCCCAATGAAAAATAAGGAGTGGTTTTCCAGGCCATTGTCAGTTCTCGCTTTGACTACTTTAATTGTTTCTAAAATGGCTGAGGAGGGAATAGGGCACCTCAAAGACAGGCAAAAGGCCTCCACATGAGGGCACACAGACTAAAATATGGCTTTGGGTTGTAGATCTGGACCGCAGTCTGTATGCTGCTTGAAGCCTTATGGTGACTGCCATGTCCTTAAATTATGGCACAAAGTACAACCATGACAGACCAACTATATATATATATATATACACACACACACTGATATATATATATATATATATATATATATATATATATATATATATATATATATAGTATATATATATAAAATTATTTTTTAATGGCAACGTACCATGCAATACAGATAATTGATGTGCCAAAAAAGAGCTCACTTTTTTGGACACCGAGTACACATGACATGGCATATTTTCACACCATGTCATGCATCAGTGTTGCATTATTGCAGAAGTCACATTACTGACTTGTTCTTGCTGCCAAATGTGGTTCACATATTGCATGCAAGTGTAGGCTGCGATCTGGCAAGATATTGTGGGACAACACATCATGGACTACATATTGCAATACAGTTCTGGCCGTCACCATGCTATTTCACAGTCACAGACAGCTTCACACTGCCCGTTCAGGCTGTGGGTGGGTCCTTAGCAGTGATTAGCATATCAGCTCTGCTATTCCTATTACAGCAAGATGACTGCAGGAGATTTAATCAAGGAAACAAAGGACCTTCAAAGAATAAAAACAAGCACTTTTCAAAAGTAAATGATTTAATCTTATTAGAGATAAAAACTGTTCTCCAAAGACCATGGGGGCATCAATTGGTCTAATCAGAGCAGATAAAATCTCTGATCTCACAGAAAAAGTCTTTATTTACCTGTCTCCACATGGTGAAAGCCAATTACTGTTTTGAGAAAATCCTTTTAAGGTGACTGGAAGATTGAGTTAGCAGAACAGTCCCATACAAACATGCAGACATAGTTCACTATCATGGCACGCCTTTCTTACTGCTCAGTCTGATATAATATTTGAACTACACAGATATAACCACAGTAAAAATTGTCCACAACAACATTCACTGTTAATACAGCTTGGTACACCCAGGCCGGTCAGGCTTGCAGATTAGAATAAAGTGATTATGTAGCGGTAGATAATAGCTCAGGCATCACTTTAATCCATGCTCGTCCTGCAACTAAAACAGTGCGGTACACAACACTGTGCTGCTCAAACACAACAATATAGAAAAAATATAAAATGTGACCAGAGGCCAATGAGAATATCTCAGCATCACGGCCCAGCTGTAACAGGCTTTAGTTTTGTGGCTATTACTATTATTTTTCTAGCTAAAAACCTATAACATGCTGGAAAATGGACTCTCTTCAGAGAAACACATTGTTTTGCAGGAATTTTGTCCCACTCTTTTCTCTGTTGCTTTAGCTCATTGAGGTTTAAGGACTTTCATTTATGCACAGCTCTCTTAAAGGGGTTTTCTCACTATGTAGTTTCACAGAGCCACAGCCAGCTTTAGACTTTCCCTTCAGGCTATGGGCAGGTCTATAGCAGTGATTGACAGATCAGCTCTACTATTCCTGTTACAGTGACATGACTGCAGGATATTTATAAGGTGTAGTACCATATTCGGACAAACTATCCTCCTCACCCCAAATTCTGGAAAAAAAAAGTGGGGCGATGCTGTGGGAAGCCGCAGCATCGCCTCACTTCAACCTCCTGCCTGCCTCAGATACTACATTTGGGGTGTATGGAGCGGGCTCATGTGCAGTTTAAAAAGAATAAAATATTTAAAAATTTATATCGTCCCCTTTCACCATTTTACAAATACATTTTCTTTTTTTAGAAGTCACACAATTGGTAATGCCGTGTTCGTAAAAGTCCAAACTATTAAAATCTAACATAACTTATCCCTTACGCTGAACACTAGAAGAACAAAAAAAAAAAAAGTCAAAACCCCCAAATTGTGGGGGTTTTATAGTAATTTCACATCCCCTAAAAATTGGAATAAAAAGTGATCAAAAAGTCGTAAGTATCCCAAAATGGTACCAATAAAAACTACACTTCAGCCCACATTTTTTGCTTAAAATGTATTTTTCGCCTCTAAAACCTAAGTGCGTCTTATGGTCCGATGCGTCTTATAGTATGAAAAATATGGTACACAAAGCTGCAGAGCTCTAAAAGGTTGAAAGCTTGTCATTTAATTAGTTAAACAAACACCATTGCTACAGATAAGATCGTGCAGGGAGTGACTCACCATCAAACTGACCAACTAAATCTTGGATCAATCACATAAGAGACAGAGGAGAAAGAGGTGGTCGGTAACCAGAAAAACTTGTGTACCCTAAGAGGAGATAAAAGTTTTATCGCCTGACCAAAGCAAAATCAAAACAATGTATTCGGTAATAGTCATTATTTACATTTCCCTACATGTTAAACGGTAATCATTGTGGTGGGAAAAACCCTTTAAGGGTTTGTCATAGCACT
The DNA here is from genome assembly GCA_025379985.1 of Phyllomedusa bahiana. Lineage (NCBI taxonomy): Eukaryota > Metazoa > Chordata > Amphibia > Anura > Hylidae > Phyllomedusa > Phyllomedusa bahiana. The sequence continues at coordinate 12,125 of JAODAL010019793.1, read as the reverse complement.
GAAATTTAGTTTATAGATTGTGACTGATCCATTGCAACGCCTTAATTCTTTTCTTTTTCAGCCAGTCATTCTCATGTAGATTTGCTGGTGTGCTTGGGATCATTGTCCTGTTCCATGGCTTAGTTTTATCCAAGCTTTAGCTATAGGGTCTCATATTTGACCCTATAATACTTCAGCATACAAAGGAGTTCATGGTCACCTCAATTACTGGAAAGTGCCCAGTTCCTGTAGCTGCAAAAACCAACCCAAACCATCACTCCTCTGCCAGACTGCTTAACAGTTAAGAGGTTTTACCTGTCACTTTGGTCTTGTCTGTCTAAAAGGCATTATTCTAAAACTTTGAAAACTTACGTCGTGCTGTCATGTTATTGTCAGAAAAAAAAGAGGGTTATTTTTTCTGACAACCTTTCCAAATAAGCCATACTTATTCAATATTTTTCTAGCTGTATTGACAGTAGAACCGGAGATGGATCTCTTAAGTTTTGTGCAGTTTCTTTAAGCATTGCATGGTCTGCCCCGGGATCAAATTTGATGGGCTACTCCTTGGAAGATTGTCAACTGCCTTGAATGTTTTCCACTTGTGAATAATCTTTCACACTGTAGAATTATGGATTTCCCATTGTTTGCAAAAGGCCTTATAACCCTTCTCAAGTTGATAGGCAGCAATGATTGCTTCTCTAAGATCATTGCTGAGGTCTTTCCTTCCTTACATTGTTTTAACACATGTTTGCATGATCCAGACTAGCAAACTGCCACAATGTCTGGTTTTATAGTGGTTATCACTTACTGATGACCAATTATTCAAGGCATTCAATTAGTAGCACCTGGCTGCTATTATCCTTTTTCATTCCTTAGGGTGCTTGCGGTTTTATGGCATTTTTGGTTAGTTTTTTCACTTGCAGTACTACACACCAATTAAACTGTCTTTATTACCCGCAAGCTTCTTTCACTTATCGTAACTGTTTGGAAAGGTGTTACAAGTGAGTAACTTGCCGATTCTAAACACAATAATTGATTACTCTCTTGTAACACCTTTCTAAACAGTTAAGAGAATTGAAGAAGCTTGCTGTATAGCACTGCAAGAAAAAAAAATAAAAAATCACCAAAAACGCAACAGGATCGCACTGTGTGAAAGTACCCTTAGAAAGCTGTAAGGGTATACTTAATTTTTCACACACTACTTTTGGCCTATTTTTAGTTAATAAATGATGGCATGGTATCATCTGTCATATGTTGTTTACCGGTGGTTATATTTATCTAAATTTTAGGACTTGCTAAAAAAAAAAAAAAAAGGGTTTTTTGTTCTTATGTCCCTAAATACAAAACCATGTAATTCCAGAAGGATGAACTTTTTTCACATGACTGTATATGGTAACTTCTTTCAAGTAACAAATTAAAATGCCCAATTTTTCAATTAACATAGCTTAGATACAGTAGCTGTGGGGTGGACCTCTAGTGCTGTTCATCTTTAGTAACACAAAGAAATACAACTCAACTTGTCAAATCCCTGCCTTAGTTGACCTGAGGCTCTATAAAGCAGTCAAGTTGTTCCCAAATAGAATTAAAAAGAAAAAAAAAAAGTTCTTGTTAAAAATCAGCTAGCTCCAACAAGAAATATCTAGAGAGTATGGCAAGCTCCATAGCCATAAGACTGCCAGTAAATCCTGGAGCTTTATATATGTATGACTCTAGTGTATGTTTATGCATAAGATTATCTATGCAAGTATACAGTATATCTAATTAAACTGTTTGTCCATGATCATGCAGTATACATATAATTATGTAGAGTATACCTTATGAGTATGCTGTAAATGTATGATACTGTATTTGTATAATTAAAAATAAGTATTCTGCATGAGTATACTGTTTTTGCAGAATTATATCACATACTATAAATATGATTCTGTATCTGTATGATCGTGTGTATTCAAGTACACGCATGATTATTCTAGTATTATGTATAAGTACAGGCAGTCCCTGGGTTACGAACAGGACTGTAGGCTTGTTCTTAAAGTGGTTGTCTCACTATGAAGATCATAGTTGAAAATGTGGGGACCAAAAATCTAAGGATGTACGTCCTTGGTTACTATTGGCAAAGTGCTACGGTTTTAGAGAACGGGCTGGTTTACATGTGCTTAGCAATGGTGTTTGTTTACTGGTCAGGGAAGCATTCTGTCCTGCCCAGGTCGTGCACATGCAAAGGAAAGGCAGTTAAGAGGAGGGGCAGGGATGTGTGTATTGGCAGGCAAGGAGGAGAAGCAGTGAGAGGACAAGCACGGGGGTTGTGTGTATTGTATACTCTTCACAGCATCGACGCCATGCCTGCCAATACACACATCCCTGCCCCTCCTCTTAAATGCCTTTCATTTGCATGTGCAGGACCTGGGCAGTACAGAATGCTTCCATGACTAGTAAACAATCACCATTGATAAGCACATCTAAACCAGCCCATTCTCTAAAACCGTAGCACTTTGCCAATAGTAACCAAGGACGTACATCCTTAGATTTTTGGTTCCCACATTTTCAACTATAATCTTCATAGTGAGACAACCCCTTTAAGCTTAATTGGTATGCGACTTGCTAAAGTATATGTATTAAATGTAACTCAAGCACAAAAGTTTTTTGTTTTGGATAGTGTAGGGAAGGGTTTTTACATTTGTTTTGCTGTCTGTGCCCTTGTTAAGGCGGCTTCATCTCATTTTGACCTCATGCATCTCTGTGGCATGCGGGTACTTGTCATTCCACAGCTACTATCTGCTGTGGACCATGGAACTACAAGTGCTGGCATGCCCCTTAAGTCTCTGTTTGTAACTAGGTGACAGATGTAAGCCGGAAAGTTGTAAGTTGGTGACTGTCTGTATACTGTAAGAATATCATGAAGTACAATGTATAAGCATTCAATAGTGTTTCAATTATAGAGAAGAACCACTTTCAAAATGCGAAAAAAAAATCTGAATTGCTGTGTGCCCTGCGATGCATAACTTAGTTGAATTATTCTGTATTGATCTGAATCAAGTTACTCGACTTGGACATTTTCATAGAATCACCCTGGAAAAAAAGGTCCGCTGCTCAGGTCATTGGGACATCAACACAGCTTGTTTATTCAACTTGCAGCTCAATTTTGCAAGGTCTCCTCAAATGTCCCTAATATTTTTACGAACTGATGACAGTGAAGCCATAACAGTCTGTCTATGAGGGCTATTAGGAGTAACATATTGCAAATCAATTGCTCAACTGCCTTCAGCAGGACAGCTTGAGTAACGGGATCGTTACATTTGGAAGCTGAAGAAACATACTGTTCGTCCTGCTCGTTTAAAGTGTCCTTTACTTGTCTCTAAACCCCACAATATACGGAGATGTATGACGCAATATATTTACCAAAGAAAACAGAAACATGTCCAATAGATCTATAGATCATAGGCTTCCATGTAATTAAAAACATATATATGTATATACACTGACGTATACACAGTAATATGTTGAACTTTTATATTTAAACAATAAGCCATAACATTCAAGGATGGGAATACTGTAGCACCAGTTGCTCTGATTGTTTTCTCAAATATCAGGGGTTCAGCCCTATAAAATGTTTCCTTGCTCCGCGACTGGTCAAGTGTCAAAATGACAAGTCAGTTCTGCAGCGGCATGAACGATCAGGGAATGGTTGGTGGGGGCGTAATAAAAACACCAAACATTTGTTATCGTCACCTGTGTTCCCTTTAATTATGGGGAATCCTTTTTAGGCTACATTCACACATCTTATTGTGGCGAGTATAGTATGCGGCGCAATACGCCGGGTGTTTTTGAAGTACGCGCTGATCAGCGTGTAATTCCAAAGCATGGGGCGCCTATAGATATGCATTGTCAGCGGCGCGTATTCGCCACTAACAATTGACATGTCACTTCCTCTCCCCCCCCCCCACGTGTACAATACGATCGTATTGTAGGGGCGGGGGGACGACACGTACTAGAGAGCTATGGATTACCGTAATTGCGGCACGCATTTTGCCGCATATTAAGCGCAATACGCGGCGAAATACGCATGGAATTACGCTAGAAAATAAGTCGTGTGAACATACCGTTAGAGAGGACAGAATGGCACAGGAAAAAGAAGAGAAATGTTTACCTGCAGCTGACACGGGTCATAAAGGTTGGCACTGCGCATGTTCCGCCCAATAACAGAATTGGGTTTTTTTGGGTCTTTTTACCTCCCAGAAAAAATTAAATACAAAAAGGATCAAAAAGTAATAAACTTCAAATTGGTACCAATAAAACAAGACCTTGCCCTGCAAAATATGCGCAATCGCAAAAGTAAAAAAAAAAAAAAAAAAAAAAAAAAGTTATTGGTCTCAAAAAATGCCAATGCAAAAAATATTTTATATATATATATATATATATATATATATAATATATATATATATAAATATATATAAAATATATAATATATATAAAATTTTTATATTATATTGTGAGCTTTAGCGGCTCTGGGATCTGGACTTCACGTGTTCAGGCAGAGACAAAAAAGTTTTCCCAGGTAAAAATAAAGGGCTTCTTTTTTTTATTTAGCACAAACAAAAGTACAACTCAAGGCATCACAAACAAAAACAAAACCCCCCCGTTTTGGGCTCTAACTAACAAGAGACCAGCTTACGTCAGTCTGCAATTCCCCTGCTGGTTTTTCCAGCGGGACTCCACCCAACTTAAGGTAGCCAGGGTTGTAACCCCCATAGCAGCTCCCCTGCTGACTTTTATATCCAGGAAAACCCCCCGGAGTGTAGTCAGGGAAGTGACACCCACCCTGCTCTATCTCACTCCCAATAAAGGCCGACCCGGGAATGGCTGAAGCCATCAACATTTACGCATTTTAAACATTGTCGCAGTCAAAAACTGTCGACACCCTATAAGTTTGGGGCCTTTCTTCCCCCCAAGTCTCCTTACCTTGGGGGCATTTTTTTTGGACTTGAAAGGTCCCATGCCAGGACACTGGCCGGGATGTACACCCCATTTTCACCCTTCCCGGGCGACCTTACATATCCCCCCCCCCCCTGCTTCAGACCCGTGGGGCGGAGCACCTTTTGTGCCCCGAAACTATTTACCTAGAAAATGCGTCTCTTTGCTTTTGAGAACCGGAGGGGTGTTCTACAGAACTTAAATCCTGTAGGGCCAGGAACCACCGGGGTCCCCCTCCCGCATTCTTCCCTTTTTTTTGGGCCATCCTTTTTCAAGGGGGGAGTGATCATGACACCCTAAATTCCCTTCCCCACCAGATAGTACCTCACGCCTCATTGCCCATTTCGACCAGACTTCCCCCCTTCCTAAAAATCAGTATTTTTTCTGGGGCCGACAGCTTCCACTGGGGTACCCGAGGGGGGTGCCTTCCCCATTAACCCTTTGGGACAGACTTAAACCTAACCCACCTCTGAGCCTCCGTCGTACTATAAATTTTCCTTCTGAAATCAGGGATAACCAGTACAGGCCCTTTTACAGAGTACCTTTCCTTAAGTTTCAAAAGGGGCTTGCCACCCCCGGGGGTTTTCCATTTTACTGGGGTGGATTTTGCTCCCTGGTGAGATCTGTGAGAGGGGCAGCTATTGTGGCAAAGGCGGGACCAACCCCCTGTAGTAACCTCAATCCCAAAGGGGAAGGCTCTTCCCTTTTTTCTTGGCCCACGGGTTTGAGGCCAATTTTTAAGGGCCTCGACTTGTCTACCTGGGGTTTGATGACCCCTCGGCCAAATATTAAAAACCCGAGGTAGCGAGCCTCCTCTACCCTATTGCCACTTCTGTGGGTTGGCCGTTAACCGGGGGCCCCAATCGGCCTAGGACGCTTGCACCTTACCAGATCGAATCCCAATCGGCGCTGTAAAAACACCACATCATCCGGGTTTTAAGCGGCGCATAGTTTTTATGCGGCGCAGGATGATGTCCTTTAAACCCCTCTGAAAGGCGCAGGGCCCCAGCAAACCAAAGGGAAGGGACGACGACTGGAAGTGTCCCTCTGGGGGGGAAAAATCCCCTTTTTCTCTTGGCCTGATCTGTGGGGGAACCGCCAATACCCTTTGGGGTGAGGTCTAAGGTGGTCATAACCTCGCTGGCCCAACCCCTCGATCAGCTCCGTCGACCCTTGGGCATGGGTACATCGAATTTGGGAATTCTTTTTAACTTGGGGAAGTCTTACAAAACCGAAAGCTCCCACTGGCTTGGGGATAATCACGATGGGGCGGGAACCCCACTTTGGGGACTTCTCTATTACCCCCAGGGCTAGCATTTTCCTCATTTTATTTTTCAAAAAAGGGCTTGCCTCTGGGCTTCGGGCACCCTGAAAATGGCTCACCCCACCTTTGGCCCGGGGCTGGGTGACAATTCATTTGGATGAATCTGTCCGGCCAGGGAAATTCAAGAAAAACCCCCCGGTTTTCCTTTGGAAACTTCCGGGGACCTCCGTCTTTTTTGGACCTCTGACAAGGACTTCCCGCGATACGGACGGGGGGTAACTCCTTGTTTGGACTCCCCCCTGATTTCCCCTTGCAGCCACCGGGTTTTCTCGGTCCTTCCAGGGTTTGATGAGGTTAATAGGTAAATTTGGTGGGTTTCTTTCCGGGCTGGAAAACCTTGTAATTCACCCCCTTTTCACCCGTTCACAATCTTATAGGGGCCTTGCCTTTTTAGCTAGGAACTGCTCCTACAGTTGGTCAAGTACAGCACCCCCTGCCCCCCCCGGGGCTGAAAAACCTGACTTTGGGGCCCTTTTTTTAAAAACCCCCCCGTGCCGGGCTTCCGGGGCCTGTACATTTTTTCTCCCTTTTTACAAGGGGCATAACGCCGCGATCCTGCCCCTGCATGTGGGCTATATGCTCTATGACACTTTCTGAAAGGGGGTTTTTCCCTTTTTCTCCCCCAGTTTCTCTGGCTATGTCCAGGACCCTCGGGATGTCTCCCAATAGCAGCTCGAAGGAAGAACCCCGGGATCCTGTGGACTTCCCGGTGGCAAACAAAATGGGGCAAAGGTGGTCCCAAACCCTACCATCCTTGTCCACCACCTTTTTTAAAAAACATGCCCCTTAAGGTTTTATTAAACCCTCGACCAACCCGTCTGGGGAGGTCAGGGGGGTTGCGCAGGTGGCAATTTTTAGCGGGGCGGCATAGTTTTCTTTGTTACCTGGACATAAACGGGGAACCCTGATCTTTTAGGATCGCCTTTGGGGTTTCCCTGTACGGTTTGAATAGCTAAAAAAACAGCTCCCACTATCCCTTTAGGGGAGGTTTTTCTGAGGGCTAAGTTCGGGGTAGCGGGTGGCATAATCCATACAACCAAAGATATGCTGGGCCCTCTACCGATTTGGGGAGGGACGACCAGAGCATGCCAATCCGCTCAAATGGTCCCTTTCTATAATGGGAGAGGAACCAATGGACTCCGGAAAGGGGGTCGGGGGCGTGGACCTACACCCCGGGCAGGACTGACAGAATTCATCCCCCTTGTAGATGGGGGCCCGTAGAAGTTACGCTCCCCCCGCCCCAGTTTTCCCGCCCCCAAGTGTCCCCCAACACATGGGGAAAGTCCGCTCTAAGATCATAGGCAGTGTTCGGGGACTACCAACTGTTCCACCACCCTGTTTCCGTCTTTTTCCAAAACCGTAAATAAAATTTTCCCCCTTAAAGGCGAAGTGCGGGTAGACCAACTCCTCCCCTTTTTCCTGCGGTCTCCCAAAAGACCTTTTTCGCTTTTCCAAGCATTACCCCGGTAAAGGGGGCCCTCACTTGTTTTTGTCCAAAATTTCCCTTCAGACTGGGAAGGAGGAGAGTTCTTTAACTCAGGGGTCTCCTGGGGCTCCAGCCAGGACCGACAAGGGAAAAGGCACAGGTTCAACATTTCCACTTTTTTTTGGCACACGTTCATTTTCAGCAGTACATCATTTATTTTTATGAGTTTTATTTCCCCACGGTCCCCAAAACAGCGGGAAATCACAGCCCAAAAACTTTCGCTGTGAGGTAAACTTACCACGCCACCTCATATTTGGGGGACCCACAGGCATCTTATTGCCATATGGGAGTGGGTAGTCCCTGGGGTCCCCCCGGATACAAACTACCCCTATCCGCTTTTTGGGGAGTTGCTCGGGCTCACCAGTCGGGGTTTTCACAAGGGGCACTAACTCCCCGAGCCAGGAGGGCCGCACCAAAACCATTAATGTAACAGTGCACTCCGTCGGCCTTTCCCGCAGCGACCCGAGTTGGGAAAATACGGCCGGGGCAAACCAGGGGGTAAAGCCTCCCCATCCCCCATTCCATGGGTTCCTCCCTGCCCGGGGAAAGTGCCGCCCCAGTCCCAGTCCTTGGCATCGCCCGCAGACAAGGGGTCCCGGGGCCCTTTGAAACAGGGGCCCGTTTTGGGGGAGGTGGCCCCTCCCCCCTTCCGTATACCCGGGGAAACCCCCTTTTTGGGGCAGGAGCAGTCTTACCGCGGTTGGAGGCCTGCGGATTCCCCCGGTATTAGGGCCGCAGGGAAATCCTCTGTAGCGCTGTACCGTTCCCCAACCGGCCCATTCTCCAGCTTTTGGGGGCGTGTACCCCAGCACCTCTGGAGCTTTATGGGAAGGGCCCCACAAAACGGTCCGACCACTCCCCCCGACCACCTGGGCAGTGTGTGGGGCTCCGGCTGAGCCCCTTGTTGTAAAGGGGAAAAGGTCGTACATTTTGACCTGGCAGGCTTGCCGATTAAACTCCCAGGGTTGTACTCTCTGGGCCCGTCGGCCAGGGGGACCCCCATCGGGGCCCGGGTCTCCCCCCGCAGTTTGTTGTATCCTTTGGCGTCTTGACACGCAGGGCAAAGTAGGGCCTTCTGCGGTTTTGCCCTTAGAAGGGACCAGGGAAAACCGCCCTGGTCCGCCGGCAGCTGCTCTCTCTCTGCAAAACCGTCAAAGTCCCCAGGTAGGCCCTCGATGTCGTCATCCACGGGCATCTTGCGCAGGGGAAACCTTTCACCCAAATGGGGGGCCGTGAAAACCCAGCACCTTTTTGGTACTTCTGCCTTGCAGCCAGGGCTTACTGTTGCTGCACTGTGGTTTACCTGCTGTTTTTTCCTTACCGTGGCTTGGTGGGTCTCGATTTCAGGCGATTCGTCTCAGCTTGCGCCCGGGGGGTCCTTCGGCGCTTTTTGCTGGGTGGCCCCCTCACTGGAGGTTACTTGGGTTGAATTAACTGCTTCACCAACTCCCTTTTACCCGCCCTGCGACCGTGCGGGAGCTGCTTGCACCCCGGACATACGTTTTTTCCTCTGTCTCAAAGATACTTCCTCTATTTTGCCTGCGCCTCCACCAGGTGAGCTTTAGGGGGCTCTGGGATCGTGACTTTTATGTGTTTCAGGCAGAGACAGAACGTATTCCGGTGAAAATAAGGGGTTCTGTATTTTATTTAGCAGCAAACAAAAGTACAAAAGTGCAAGCAGCACAAACACAAACAAAAACAAAACGCCTGCCCGTCGGGCTCTAACTAACAGAGGCAGCTTACTGTCAGTCTGCAAGTTTACTCCTGCGGTTTTTTCCCGCAGGACTCCACCCAAGGCTTGAAGGTAGCCCGGGGGTTTAACCCCCAAGTCAGCTTACTGCTGACTTTTATACTCCAGTAAACCCGGGTTTACCCTGGGGAGTGACACCCACCCTGCTCAAACCCCCCAAGAAGGGCCGCCCCAGGAAAAGGCGAAGCATACAAAAATAATTTACCAGTTAAACAATGTCGCATCTAAACGGTCACACCTATTGAAGTTTGGCCTTTTATTCCCCCCAAATCTCCTTTTCCTTGGGGGGATGTGTTTTGGACTTAAAGGTGCATGCCAGGACACGGCCGGGATGTCACTCCCTTTTTACACCCTTTCCCGCTGTTCCACCTTACAATATATAATAAATATTTTTTTTTTTTTTTTTCAGTAGCAAAAAAAAAAACTAGTACTTTTTGGGATAAGCAAAACCGGCAGAATAAAGATCACAAGTATTTTATTTCCCCAAAAACTAATAGACGTCCCCCTCCTCCCCCGCAGTGCAAAACAAAAATTGCACAACTGTGTTTTTTTTTTTTCCTTTTTTTTATTTTAAAAAAGGGTCAGCTCATCCCCACAAGAACTAACCCCAAATTCCTATTGACAGAAAAAGAAAATGGCTTTAAAAGGGCATGGGAAGAAACAAAAAGGAAAAAGGGGTCTGATAAAAGAGCAGTGTTTAATCACAACCACATTTATTTTTTCTTTTCATTAAAACTATTTTCCGTCCACACTACTAAATATTATCTCCTTGTGGAACCTCAGCTATTCCATGTATTGTCATTAGATATACCAGAAGAGTGCGCCATCAAGGGGAACTACACACACACAGCAGCCGAAATAGGAAAAGGGGAAGGGAGGGAAAAAAAGTGCCTGGGAAGCTGGGTGACACTCCTATGGGTTGGGAGTCAGTAGCACTACCTGGTTATATAAAACCTGGACAAGTGTCATGCTGTGGTATCTGTTTCATGCCCCAAAACTAAAAAACTAGAGATCTTTGCATTTTTTTTGGGTCTTCTAAAAAATTTTGATGGATGTTGTAATATACTGCAATAGTCACCATCGTCCCATCAGGCAGTAGGATAATCACCCCATCTGGCCAGCGGCCAGCCCAAGCATGTGACAGCCTGAAAGCTCACGCAAGTCCACAATTGTTATCTCTGATCACGTGCAACTACAACAGCAGCTCGCAGGAATGAACGACTTTAAAATGATGAGCAAATTCCTGCAACAAAGTGAACTCTGCTGCATGCTGGCCAAACGTTTCATTGCTACTGTGCCTATTTGTGCTCTCATAATGTCTGTTTTTTGTTCAAATAAATCACTGGACTCCAACTTCTGGCTCTCCACCTGCGGCGACAATACAATGACAAGTACAAGGGGCACAACCCCTATAAAGAAAGCCTGTGACCCCTCCTGAAAACGTCCAGTTCAGTAAATCCTTGTGTTTCCCTGAGAAATAACAATTCTGGAGCTTTTTCCCTTAGAAAATTTGATCTACACAGCAATGTGAAAACGCTGTCCAAAACCAAACGCCATTTTCACATTGCTGGACCGCTGGGTTTTTGCACAAAAAAATGCAGTCAGATTTCGGATTCCTGGCGGCCCAGTACATTAAGGCTGCTGGAATCCAATGTCGGTCCCGTGGAATACAGAACATGTTCTATATTCCACCAGTCGGTTTTTGTTTTTTAGGAAAACCTCAGTAAAAAGTGAGTCTATATTGCACGGGTTTTCTATTGAGGACTACACAGTGCAGGGTATAGTCGGATTTTCAGCGGAGTCAAACTACTGAATCTGATGAAAAAACAACTAAAATCCAGCGTGTGTAGACATAGCCTGACTTGATGTTGTGCTGTTCCTCTGTTAATTCTTCTAGAAATACATTACTGAATCACTCAGATGGGTGTTGCCCCTACACACACTGGGCCTTATGTATGAAAACTGTCTAGCAGCAAGACCGTCTTTGTTGCCCACAGCAACCAATCAGCGCTCAGCTTTTATTTTTCCAGAGCACTATATTAAAGGGGAGCTCCACTTGGTTGTTATGAGCAACAAAGACAGAATTACCACTAGACAGTTTCCGTACGTGAAGCCAAATGTGTGTCAGCACTGATTGGACGTCAAACTGTGCAGGAACCCCCTCCAACTCTCCCCCCGAAATGGTAACACCCAGCTGACAGTTCGGTAATTAAATTTTTAGAGGAATAACAAAGGAGCTGCACAACAGAGATTTAAAGCAATGCTCTCACTACAGTCCCCCTTCAGGTCCCAGCTATTTTCAGAGTTTTGTTTTCCTCTTCCAAAAGCCATAATTTTTTTATTTTTCCGTCTACATAGCCATATGAGGTTTGTTTGGTATTTTTTGCAGGACAAAATGCACTTTTTAAGGGCCTGTTCAGATGCCAGTCAGGTGCTAAAAATATCAGTTCTGAAGCAGCATTGCATCCTCGTCAAACTCACCTTATTTACGCTGTAATTTGAGGTGCCGAAAACATCCCAAAAAATTGACATCACTTCTTTGTTGGTACTAACAGAATTGTAGAGCCAAGGAAAATTTTCTGTAGGGTATAAAGTAGATCTTAAAAGAATTGGGT
>JAODAL010019792.1:0-71067 GCA_025379985.1 Phyllomedusa bahiana | reverse complement strand
CCTTGAATTCCTTTGAATTTTTTCCAAAGATGAGGGATAATTTAATTTATAGAGTGAGGAAGACAAGTGACCTTTTTTAAATTTCCCTAAATATTTAATATAATCTTTTGCCATTTTCATCCCTGCTGCTCTAATCACCCCCACTTCTTTTGGAGCCCTTTTCCCCTATCCATAACAATTCACACTTCTCACGATTGATTTTGATACCCAAAAATGTACCAAATTGCGTCAGCAACTCCAGAACTTTAGGTATTGCATATTTTTTTTACCCATAAAAAACAAAAATCATCGGCGAAAGCAGACCCTCAGTTTCTCCTATTCTGATGCCGTCAAATATTTGGGAATCTTCCAATACTCGCAATAATGGCTCAAGCTTTGAGATTGAACAGCATAGGCGAGAGTGGACAGCCTTGCCTTGTCCCCTTGTGTAAACTAAAGGTATCTGATCGAAAACCTGGGGTATACACTGCTGCCCTCGGATTTTCCATAGGCCTCCTTTAACCCAACCTGGAATAGCTACTGGGAACTCAAGCAACGTTACCTCTAAGTAGCAATCCCATTGGAGGTGCATGGTTCTTCTAGCCTGGCTCAAAGATGCCATCGCAGAGACTGTGACTTAAAGGCTATCCAAATAAGACCTGTCAAGATTGTGCCTGATATAAGCTTCATCATAGGCTACCTGGGTAGCTGCTAATTGAACTGTGGTTCCCTGGTGGACTTGGGACACTCACGGACCACCATATTCAAGGGTCATCTTTACTAGCTTCTTTGTCTCTCACCTATCTTCATTTACTCCTCCACATCTCAAGTAAGATCTTTACCTTATAAATCTCAGTTGGCTTTCCCTTATGGCACCACAAAAAAAACAAGAAGAAAAAGGCAAATCTCTCTGCCTTAATGATTTTTTTCATGGAAGGTGACCTCCCTAACTCTTATGCAGCTATGGTGATGGACAAGGTGATGAGCAGACAGACAATCTTCCGCTGAGCTAATACCAATTGAAGATTTTTCTTTTTTTTTGGCCCTTCTTCCTGTTACCTAAAATTTAACTGAGTTTACCCCTTCTCTAAACCAAATCCATATCAAACCAAAATCCTTTATTTAAAATTGCAAAGGCATTTTCGCCCCCAAATCCTGAAATGGGACACCTTTTCCTCAGACGGGGAAGTTCTCCAAATTCCCCAAATAGCAACATTCCATTCAAAAAAAAGGGGCTAAACTCTTTTAAAATTTTCCCCAGACTTAAAGGGGGGGCATCCCCAGGGCAAGGGAAAAAAAATCCCTCAGGGGAAATGGGGGTTTGGGGGGGCCCTTTTCTCCGCAATGAAAAAGGGGGCTGAAAACCCTTGCCGGGGGGAAACATGCCCAAAGGGTATTCCCAAAAACCCACTGTCGGAAAAATCCATGTCCTACAGGTTTTTACGGGACTTTTTGCGATTACTGACTAAAATATAACTAAAGTCTTAATGAAAGGCCCCGGGGAGGAGTGGCCTTCCCATGAGATTTTTTTTAAAAATGTTTAAAAAATTTTTTACTGCCTCCCCCTTTTGAAATTTTGGGGGAAGATGCTTTGGAAGGGGGATCCTTTCCGGGCTCAATGCGAGGGCGATTATTGTTCTTTTTTTAAAACCCGGCAAAGACCCTTTACTCCCGTTTCCTTTAGACCCCATCTCACTTTTTACCGTTGACTTTAAAATTTAAATTAGCTAAGGTTTTTTGCTAACAGTTTTTAAAGCAAAAAAATCTCATGGTAATTAATGAGGGCCCAAAATCGAGTTTCTTCCCTAAAAAGCCCCCCCCAACCCCCAAACAAAATTTACGACGGTTGTTTTTTGAACTTGCGTTGGGGCCCCCCTAAACACTGGTGGGGTTTGGGGGGGGGGGGGCAATATTTCACTTGTGAAAGCCAAGGCTTTTGATGCTTGAATGGGAATTTCCTAGGGGGTGGTTATGGAAAAAAGGGGGTTTTGGGGGCCCCAAAATTTTAAATTAAACAGCTGTCCAAATATTTTATGCAAAACCCAAAAGGGAAAGGTTAAGAAAGGAAATTTTTATATTTGGACTCTTTTGAGTTGCAAAGAGGTAAAAGGGGCGGGGTTTGCCCTCTGTCCCCATTGTCTTTGCGTGGGATTGAGCCCCTAGCGGGGCCTGTTTTCGTACAAACCATAGACTTTTTTGGGTTTTGATGTGGGGACCCTAGAGGAGCGTGTATCACTTTTTTTGCCCATGACATTTGCTGTATGTGGGGGATGTTGGAGGTCTTGGGGCCTATTTAATCATATTTTTCAAGAAAAATGGGGATGGTAGGCCTCTTTGGGTTAATTGTTTAAAAGTCTGTTTCCTTTCCTTTTGGAATTTCCCCCCCCAATTTTCCCTTGGGCTTTTCCAAAATTCTGAACAAATCCAGGTGGTAAGCGGGGTTCAAGTACTGGAAAGTGATTACCCCCATTTAAAAAATTTCTACATTCGTTAAATGTACTCCACTGTTGTCTAACCAAGGGAAAAAAAATCAGTAGTTTTGGGGTAAGCCACCACTTTTCAGTTTTTAGGGGGGGGAAATCTCATTAAGATGGTGATAATGCCTAAAAAATTTTTGTTATATTTCCCCCTAAAGGCCCCCCCCCCCAGTCTGGATTCCCCTGACAAAATTTTAAAAAGTTTTCCCAATTGTTTCGTACCAAAGTTGTGGAAAAGGCAATATTCCAAAAATTTAAACTTAAAACACTCCAAAGGGGCAAGTTTTCAGGGGTTTGTCTATTCCTTTAAAGCATGGCCCTTTTTTTTTTGGGGCCCCCCAGTGGCAGGGATTTTTTCGGTTGGGGACATCCCAAAGGGAGAGGGGGGGGGCCCCGGGAGATTACTGGCCCCAGCGGATAAATGGCCACATTTGTGCATTTTCCTGGGTGGGGAGTAATTTAGATAATGCAATCACCCTCCCTTGGCCGAGTACAAGGTATGGGATAGAGGGAAAGGGCTAAGGGATATGGTCGGATGTACTAATTTTACACCTTTATGGTTAAACCCAAGTTACCAAAATTTTTTATAAGTCCGAGGGTTTGAAAATTTGGGTTTAGGGGAAATTACAATGTTCCCAAGTCAGAAGGTGGGGAATTAAAAGTTTTGCAAGACAGGAAAATTTTAAGCTACCTCACAATCCTTTTATCAATATCAATTTAGACATGCATTGGGGGCTCAAAAAAATCATTAAATCTGTTGTTCATACAGGTACTTTGGTTGATTTGGTATGTAACGCCCCACTACCAAGGAGGATACCAGGGTTATGGGGGCGTGCTTTTCAAGTCCAAGGGGGGCGTCAACCTTCCAGTAAAGGGCCAAAGGGACCCAATATGGGCCCTTTTCGAGGGATAATGGTTGGATATTTTGCTAACAACTAATTTCACTAGCGAGGCTCAAGATTTTCCCCTTTTGTTTTTACATGGGGCATAAAAAATCCTGGATTCTTAGAAGTTGGAATACGGTCAGATTCCTCTGCCCAAAGATGCACTAGGGATAATGCAGACATTATGACATATTGGGGTGTCCATTCTGGGGCCTTTCGGGAAGGAGGTTCTCAGTTTAATCCAAGGGTGCAGGGTATACAATACAAGCAGAACCACTGACAGTTTTTTTGGGTTATTTACCGGAACAGCAGCGGATTCCACTTTGTATCAGTATTTTGTATGTTTTATGTCCTCGTAAGTTTATTGCATTCCACTGGTTCAGCATCTCCCCCAAGTTACGAGGTATATAAACAAATGAAAAAATTAATCCATCTAGAGAGAGGTTATATGTAAAAAGGGAAGGTTACCCACATTTGAAAAAAATTTTGGGGCCCCTTGGTGGACACCCCAGGTCCCCCTTTTCCTTTAAAAACCCCACGTTTCATTTTAGCGCTGGGCAGGGGAGTAGTTTACCATTGGGGGGGAGGTAAAAACACCCGGGGAAAATTTGTAAGTTCAGATGTTTAAAAAAATCCAGGTTTTGCTTTGGGTTTCTGTTTGGGGGGGGAAGGGGTGTTTTGTTTCGGCCCTTGGGCTCTTTAGTATTTAAAAGGGGATTTTTTCATCTTTTTTCCATATATTATTTTATAGCTTGAACATTGTCTTTTTTGTGATTTTTGCTCTAAAAATTTTTATCATTTTTGTAACTCATTTTATTTTTAAAAAATTTATTGTATTAAAAAAAAAGTCAATAAAAAAAGATCTTATTTAAAAAATTAAAACTCAGTCTTCCTTACAAAAATTAGGGTGGCACTGTGCATCACTACAATGTTCTTTACAAACTTCAATTTCAAAAATTGCAAACTTTTGATAAAATCAGAGACAGAGTTCATCAAAAACATAAAATCTAAATAGGAGATGGTTGACCCCATAATTCTGAACAAAAGATAGAAAATTAAACTAAAATGGCAGATCTTGAAGATAGAACCAAAAAAATAATACAAATTTGGATATTTCTGAGTCAGTTTCCAATTCAGAGAACAAAAATACTAAAGATTTTATCAAACCTTATTATTTTATTGCCCCAAACATGTCTCTTATAAAAAAAGCCCTCATTCCCAAAACCCAAAATCTCTGTAACATGGTACAAAATTTTTTGGGCCCCAAAATTTTATTCTTCCAACAAAAGAAAATCTTTGCAGGGTCAGAAGAATAATCAACTCCCTTTTTGTTTCCCAATATAAAATTTTTAGGGGTTTTTCACAAATTTTTTTTATCAGCTTGAACTTTTTTGGCCCTGATACTACAGGTTTATAAAGAAACTTTTCCTATAATGGGGTTTCCAACAAAGATCATTATTGCAAAGAAGAGATAGACCCATATGTCAATTTTATGGGAGCGGCCTAAAACTACTTAAAGACTGGAACTTTCCCCCCTGCTAAAGGTTTACTTATCTATCGCCCTGTCCGTCACCAAAGTCCCCGGGAGCGGTCCAACTGTAAATTAAACGATTGAGGTCCATGTTATTACTGTTAACCTTGCCAAGGGTTTTGGAACTGGTGCATATTTTGTACTATATCTTTTTTGAACATTATGTTATGCAAATTCTCCACCCCCAGAATTTGTGCGATAATAATAATAATCTGTATTTATAATAATAATCTTTATTTATATAGTGCCAACAAATTCCGCAGCACTTTACAATGTAAGGGGAAATTTGAGAAAAAAGAAGACATTACACAGTGAGAGCTACTTAATATGAGACGAGGTTGAGGGCCCGCCGGAAGCTTAAAATCTAGGGGGGTGTTGGAGAGACAACGGGGAGAATGCAAATAAAAATGGTCCGCCCTTGTTAAAAATAGGGGGTGGTTTACAAAAATTTGTGTGAACCGCCCCAGCCGACATTAATACAGAAAGTCCTGTGAGTGCCCTAGTGTAGGGAGTGACAGAACATGTGTTTTAAAGGTGGGGGTTAGCAATTAGGCTTTTTTGGTAGGCCTGTGTCATGGGTGGCCCCACAGCCCGCAAGGTTGGCTGCAGGCGCACCCATGTCCCCCCCAGTTCACCCCGCACCAGGGATGAGTGGTGCCGCGGTCTGTATGTCGGACCGCGGACACACTTGCTTCCCTGGGAGCCAGCACTTACCCAGCCACGCTCCTATCCCAGTGCGGCTCTCTGCCAGCTGCAGCGTGCGCTCCTGTCCCCTAGGGGGCACGCACGGCAGCTCTTCCAGATTTTAAAGGGCTAGCGTGCCGGTAATTGGTTAATTGCTGGTCGCTGGTCCTATATATTGGTACCAACTCCGGACTTCCTCGCCAGATCTTTTGTCCCCTTGCCTTTAAGAAAAATTAAAGTGGGGTCCTTTTTTTTCTATGTTGCGGGACCTTTTCCCTACCCTTAACCACAAACCTTTGCCCCCTCCCCCTGACCTTTTTTGCCCGTCCAGATACGATTTTTGGTGTTAGATTTGGTACCTCTTTGCCCTTGGCTGCCAGTGGGCCGGTCTGTAGGGGGTGGCCTGGTGGGACCCCCGGCACAAGTCCATCCCGCTTTGCGGCGGGGCTCTGGTAAAAAACCGGGGGACCTACTTAACCCCACTCCCTGGCGCGGCCCCCGCTTGCGTGGCCAAGGATCCATACTCCAGCCGTTTTCAGCCGCCTAAGAAGATGTATTTTCAGAAAACTCTTAAAACTGCGAAGGTGGGTTGTGCCTGATGGTACTTGGTAGTGTTTCCAAAAAAGGGTGCACACGTGCAAAATCTTTAAGACGGGGATGGGGGTTTTGGATGATTGTGGTCTGTACTTGATTCCCTAGTGGAGCGGGGAGCGGGGAGGGGGGTTTGACAAGTGAGGGAGGGGATGTGGGGGGGGAGTGCTTGGGAATTTTGGGTGAAAGTGATTAGTTTATGCTGTATTCTGTATGGGGGTGGGGGAACCGTGCAGTAGCGACATAGGAAGAGGCATCAGTATAGCAGTGGAAAGGAAGATGACCCCAGCTGCGCATTTAGGACAGATTGGAGAGGGGGGAGTTTGCAGAGGGGAGACCGATAACAGGGGGGACAGTAATCAAACGAGAAAGAATAAGAGCAACGAGGGTTTGAGTTTTTCGATAGTGAGAAATGGACGTATCCGGAGATGTTTTTGAGGGGCCCGGTACAAAAGCGGGCCAGGAATTGGGTATAGGGGTGAAGGACAGATCAAGTCTGAATGACCCAAGACAGGGGGCCCGTTGCCTAGGGGTTATGGTGGTGCCACAATTGAGGGAAATAGCAGATGGGGGTTGTTATAGAGGGGGAAAAACAAAAAGTTCAGTTTAGTGAGGGTTTGTTGGAGATAGAGGCATGATGTCAAAGACAGAGGAAAACAGTCCTGGTGTCTTTTAGCAGGGCAGGAGTGAGGGTTTGGGAAGAGGGGTATAATTGGGTTTTTCATCACATAGAATGGACTGGAACCAAATCTACTGAGGTTTTTCCAATGGGGGGTTTAGATTGAGAAGAGGAGAGGACCCAAAAACTGACCCCCTGAGGACCCAACACAAGAGGGGGGAAATATAGAAAAGGGAAACCCGCAAATGAGACACTGAAGGAGGCGGTCAGAGAGGTAAAATGAGAACCAAGCAAAAGCTGTGTCCTGGGGCCCCAAACGCTGAGGATGCTGAGGATAAGTTGGTTCAACATGTCAAATGCAGCAGAGAACCGCAGAACCAACAACGAGTATTCACCCTGAGATTTAGGTGAGGAGAACATTAGAGACTTTAAAATAGAGCAGTTTTCGTGGGGTGTAAAGTGCGGAAACCTGATTGCAAGGATCGAGAAGAGAGTTATCAAGAAATAACGGGTTTGACGAAGTAGACCAAACGTTCCCGGGGTTTAGAGATGAAGGGCAGGTTTGAGATGGTCGGGAGATGGCAGCGAGGATGGGTCCAGATGGGGCTTTTTTTGTAAAGAGGTTATAGTAGCCTTTTTAAAGAGGATGGGAAAATCCCCGTGGAAAAGAAAAGGTTTTAAGATGAGTAAGGTGAAGAGGGGCTGGAGAAATAGACTGGACAAGGTGGGGGGAATAGGGTCCTAGAGATGGTGGGGGACAGACAGGGGAAGTCTGGGCATTTTTTCGATTGGGTCAAGAGCTGAGAGCAGAATAGAGGGCGTGCGGAGAGGGATAGGATAGGTTTGCCTTGGGTTTTGAGATGGATGTTTTAAACCGGTACTGTCAATTTTTTCTTTGAAATGAGGGGCAGGTTTTCGGGGACCCGAGGTCATGACCGGGGCCCAGCTTGGGCCCAGGAGGGGGTGGAAGGTTTAAACAGGCGTTTTGGGTGTTTGTTTTAAAATGGGGATGAGGGAGGGAAATATTTTGTTTGGCCATGAAGGGGAGGTGGTAAGTTTTTTCTTCTATTTTAAATTGTGGAAATATTAAAAAATTATAAAAAATTTTCAAAATTTTTCCCCTCTTAGCCACCAGACTGACATAAAAAAAAAAAAAGTTAGCCAAGCCCCAAAGGGGGTTGTAAAAGGGGGGCTGTAAATTTTGGGGTGGCCCTATGGGGGTGATTCACACGCCTCGCCCTCCCCTTGGACTCTGTAGCCCCCCGAAAACCCCTTTTGTTGGGGCTGAGGTACCATACAGGTGTAGTATCCATAGCTGAAAAAGAAAAACAGGTGAAAATTTTGGGTTACATTTACTCTATTTTGTTATGGATATGTAAAAGGAACGCCACAGTATATATCTCCACTCCTGCTCGCAGGATCCACAGGTACAGGGCCAATGTCCACATTCCCTAACAACTAATTTTTGTGTAGTTCCCTGGAACTTACATGCAAAGACCCCATTATGTTGAAATACCGCCCCAAGTAACCGGCACCACAAAGGGGGACGCTGCTGCATAGCAATAGCTAAAACAGAATAGTAATGGTAAACACATAACTGCAGGTTACTATTCAGCTTTATTATGTAACAGTCACCTTGGACTAACATCGATATATAATTTAAAATTATAATAATAATATATATTTTAATAAAATAATTATAATATAAATTTTTTAAAATTTTTATTATTTGTTTCTTTTTCAGCCCTTTGGGAAGAAGATAATAATAATAATCTTTATTTTTAAGCGGGAACATATTCCGCAGCACTTTTCAATTAGAGGGTATCGTACAGACATTACACATTAAAAAAACTTTCAGATGAACCCAAGGGGTAGGACCCTGCTCGAGAGAGCTTACAATCATTATGGTGTATGGGTGAGACGAAGGGTTTAAAAAGTGCTAGTTTGCAATGTCCAGCCCTGTTACATAAAAAGGAGTGGGTTTTCATAGAAATTGGGGGACCCAGCACCCGGCAGTACATTATAACAATAAGTGCCTTTGAGTGCCTATGTTGGGGGGACAAATATGTGAAGCAGGTGGGGGAAAAGGGGTCTGGTAGGCGGACTGAAAAGTGTTTTCAGGGCCTTTTAAAACTTTAAAAGGGTTTTGAAGTGCTTGATCACTCGCGGTAGCATGTTTCCCGAGAATGGTGCTGCCGTGTGAAATCTTGGGACGGGGATGGGAATGGAACCATCCAAGGGGCCAGAAGGAAATGGACACATGTGAGTTTAAATATGAGTGCACAGCAAAAGGGGTCTGAATACTTAAGACCATGTGATATTTCAGTTTTACTTTTTTAATAAATTTGGAAAAATATCTACATTTCTGGTTTTTTTTTTACTTCAAGATGCAGAGTGTACATTGATGAGCAAAAAATGAGCTTTTTGGATCTAACCAAATGGCTGCAATGAAAGAAACAGTTAAAAATTTAAATGGGTCTGAATACTTTCCGTACCCACTGTTTGTATGTATATACATATATATATATATAAAACAAATATATATAGACACACACAAACAGACAAGTATAAAGGCACACAGGCATGTATGTACATACAGTATAAAGATACAGTAGATAACTTCTGTGTATAAACGTGTCTGTATGTGTCACAGACGCCCCTGCGACCACTGTCCCGGGTCGTGGGCGCGACCGTGCCCCTGCTCCCAGCAGAGCCCCGTCCCGCACGTCGGGTTCGGGGTCCGCTCATGTCCCGGCCCCCTCCGGCGCTCACTTACCCGGCCACGCTCCTGCTCACTCAGCCTCAGCCTCCCGGCGCGTGGTCCCGCCCCTAGGGCGCGCGTGGCCCGGCTCTTTGAAATTTAAAGGGGCAGTGCGCTGGTAATTGGTCATTGCCGGGCACTGCTCCTATTTAAGTCCGGCCTCTTCCTGGCGGCCTTGCCGGATCCTTGGTGTACGTTCCCTAGGAGAAAGCTGTCTAGAGTGTTCCTGTTTGCCTTACCGTGTACCGACTGTCTGCCTACGTTTACTGATCATGAACCAGAGCCGCCTGTCCTGACCTCCTGCTTGTCTACCGTCTATAGACCAAAGCCGCCTGTCCTTACCACCTGAGTGTCCCCGACTACGAGCCTGCCTGCCATTCCAGTACCTCACAACCTTGGCCACCACCGCAGGCAAGCCCCGCCAGTGGTAGTGACCTGGTGGACTCCTGCCAGAGCAAGACCATCCCGCTTTGCGGCGGGCTCTGGTGAATACCGGGACCCACTTAGATTCCACTCCCTGGTGTGGGCTTACGCCATCGCCTGCGGTGGTCCAGATGATCCACCTCCAGACTGTTACAGTAGGATCCGGCCATGGATCCCGCATAGATGCCCTTGCCGGGCATTGCTAACATCACCACCGTCGTGGTCAAGCTATCCCAACAGATCGTGCAGCAAGCGCAGCAGCTCGAGCAACTTTCCTCCATGGTGCAGCAGCTCATCACCGTTCAACAGCAGCAACCACCGCCATCTCCAGTTGTTCCTACCTCAGTGATTCCTGCGGCCCCAAGGGGTCCTAAGCTTCACCTCTCGCTCCCGTCTAAGTTCGATGGAGACCCGAAACTCTGCAGGGGGTTCATCACCCAATGCTCTATGCACGTGGAGCTGGTGGCTGATCAGTTCCTGTCCGAATGTGCGAAGGTGGCATTCGTGGTCAGCCTGCTCTCCGGGAAGGTCCTGGCATGGGCTACACCCCTATGGGACAGAGACGATCCAGTGACGGCAGATTTACACTCATTCCTCAGCGAGTTCCGCACATCTTCGAGGAACCAGCCCGTGCATCCTCCGCTGAGACAGCCCTCCTAAACCTACGCCAGGGGGACCTGACTGTAG
Organism: Phyllomedusa bahiana; assembly: GCA_025379985.1. NCBI lineage: Eukaryota > Metazoa > Chordata > Amphibia > Anura > Hylidae > Phyllomedusa > Phyllomedusa bahiana. The sequence goes on along the minus strand of JAODAL010019792.1, from coordinate 60,431 downwards.
GAGACTACGCGGTACAATTTCATACTATGGCCTCTGAAATGTCATGGAACGAGGCCACTCTGTGTGCTACCTTCAAGAAAGGGCTCTCAAGCCGACTTAAAGACGTCTTGGCCGCTAGAGACCTCCCGTCTTCCCTCAGTGACCTGATCCGGTTAGCGACCCGCATCGATGTACGCTTCATTGAACGGGAAGAGGAGCTTCAGCAAGAGCGCCAGTCAGCCCAACCTCGCCGGTTTCCTCGCCTGGCACCGGTGTTCCAGGGGCCTCCTGCGCCACAGCCGCCAACACCCACCGACGAGCCCATGCAGATTGATCGGGCTCGCCTCTTTGAACAAGAGTTGGCCCAGCGTCGGCAAAGGAACTTGTGCTTCTACTGTGGCAGCCCAGAACATTTTCGGAGGAATTGCCCCAAGCGGCCCAAGCCTGCGGGAAACTCCCGCACCTAGGATCTGTGGGAGAGGCATTCCTAGGTGCAACCTCCTCCTCTCCACACCTGTTGATGCCTGTGCAGGTCGTGTCAGAGACTGGTATCACGTTCCAAGATCCGGCGTTTCTGGACTCGGGCTCTGCCGGTAACTTCATCTACCAGGCTCTAGTGAAGCAGTATCGACTTCCGGTGGCACGTCTGGAGAAGCCACTTGTCATCTCATCCGTCAGCGGGGAGCTACTTAGCGACACCATCCAGCTTGTCACTAAGCCACTGTCCCTCCACGTGGGGGCGCTGCATAAGGAAGAAATCTCCTTCTATGTGTTGCCTCGCTCCTCGTCAGCGATCCTCCTCGGACTCCCATGGCTGCGGCTCCACTCTCCTATCCTGGACTGGTCTACTGGAGAGGTGATTCGTTGGGGTTCCAACTGTCGGGGGCGTTGTTTGGTGGCACCTCGCCCGGTGCTTCCCTGCTCTCGCTCGACCCTTCAGGAGCCGCTGCCCGGGCTGCCGCCCGAATATCTGGAGTACGCCGATGTGTTCTCCGAGAGATAAGCCAAGAGTCTTCCACCGCATCGTCCATACGATTGCCCGATCGACTTATTGCCGAGTACCAGTGCTCCCCGAGGCCGAGTCTACCCACTGTCGGTTCCTGAGACCCAAGCCATGTCTGAGTACATCCAGAAGAATCTCAGGAAAGGGTTCATCCGGAAGTCCTCGTCTCCCTCGGGTGCTGGGTTCTTTTTTGTAAAGAAGAAGGATGGTACCTTACGGCCCTGCATAGACTACCGGGGTTTGAACAAGATCACGGTGAAAGTTAGCCACTGCCGTTGATCACGGAACTGTTTGAGCGCCTGCAGGGCGCAAAGATCTTCTCCAAGTTGGATTTGAGCCAGGGCCTGGTAAATCCTGGAACTGGAACCGAACCTGGCCTGGAACGTGGGGCCGGCCTCCCACCCAACGCTGTGACCGTCCCAGGAAAGGCAACCCAGCACAAGCCGCATAGCAGCCATACTAGATACACATGTCAGTAACCATAGGTTACTGACGCCAAATGGTTGCCGTCCCCCACCGAAACCAGGTTTTCGGTGGCATGTCGGCAGCAGATCTCCTGCTGTATGCCACCTAGTGGCAGAATCATGTGACCGTCTGAGGTCGGTCTGCCACAATATATACACACTGAAATATACATAAACATACACACTTAAACGTGCATAGATACGTTCACACACACACATATATATATATATATATATATATATATATATATATATATATATACAGGGCATAACTAGAGAAGCCAGGGCCCCAAAGCAAACTTTTGGATGGGGCCCCCTATCCACCTCCCCTCCCTCGCCCACCTCCCTGACCATGAACATTTACCAGGACATGCAGTTAGATAATGTAGATAATACAAGGGGCAAATACCTCACCCTACATATCACCATCATACTGCTACCAAACAAATCCACTATACCAACACTAATATTACCAATAGCCCTATTACATAAGAACCTGATTATACCTCCAGAACACGACCACAAAGTGACTGAATAATACCCCTACACTATTGCTGATCAGTACACAAAGACCAATAGTACCGCAATATAGTGACCATATAGTGGTATATACCAGTGTACACAGGCTCTGCAGGCTGTATATTACCTCCATACAGGGACCATATATATAGTGCTAGACACCAGTGTACACAGGCTCTTTAGACATAAGTTAAAGTGTAGTAACATCTTGTGACTCACAGATGACGTTTCTCGTTGATTTCCCCTTTTGTTCTGCATTCGGTCCAGATCATCATGATGACATCTCCCGACCACGTGTCCCTGGAGATTTAAACATAAATATCTTAGAATCCTTACTTTTTCAGCACCTGCCCCCCTGGCTATATGGGGTCCATTTAGGCATTCAGGGTTTAGATAGGCTATATGGGTCCCCAGAAAGGCAAGGTTTAGGTAGGCAATAGAGTCCCCATATAGGCAGGCAGGGTTTAGGTAGCTATAGGGAGCCATACAGGTAGACAGGGGTTAGGTGGACTATAGGGGACATATAGGTAGGCAGGCAGGGTTTAGGTAGCTAAAGGGGTCCCATATAAGTAGACAGGCAGACAAGCTTTAGGGGGCTATAGAGGCTTCATAGGCAGACAGGCTTCACGGGGGCTATAGGGCTATTCAGGAAGGCAGACTTAGAGAGCTATATAGGCAGGCTTTAGGGGGTTATATAGGCAGGCTTTAGGGCGGACTATATAGGCAGGCTGGGGGGCTATGTAGGCAGGCTGGGGGCTATGTAGGTAGGCTGGGGGGCTATGCAGGCAAGCTGGGGGTATATAGACAGGGGGGCTAATTAGGCAGGCTGAGGGTATTCAGGCAGGCTGGGAGTATATAGACAGACAGGGGGGGCTATGTAGGCAGGCTGGGGCTATGCAGGCAGGCTGGAGGGCTATGCAGGCAAGGGGCTATGTAAGCAGGCTGGGGGTATATAGACAGGCTGGGTGGCTATTTAGGCAGGCTGGGGCTATGCAGGCAGGCTGGGGGTATATAGACAGGCAGGGGGGCTATTTAGGCAGGCTGGGGGGGCTATTTAGGCAGGCTGGGGGGCTAATTAGGCAGGCTGGGGGTATATAGACAGGCAGGGGGTATTTAGGCAGGCTGGGGGGCTATGCAGGCAGGCTGGGGGTATATAGACAGGCAGTGGGGGCTATTTGGACAGGCTGGGGGTATATAGACAGGCAGTGGGGGCTATTTAGACAGGCTGGGGGGCTATTTAGGCAGGCTGGGGGGCTATGCAGGCAGGGTGAGGATATATAGGCAGGCTGGGGGGCTATAGACAGGCAGGGGGGGGCTATTTAGGCAGGCTGGGGGGCTAATTAGGCAGGCTGGGGGTATATAGACAGGCGGAGGCTAATTAGGCAGGCTGGGGGGGCTATGCAGGCTGGGGGGCTATGCAGGTAGGTTGGAGGTATATAGACAGGCAGGGGGGCTATTTAGGCAGGCTGGGGCTATGCAGGTCGGTTGGAGGTATATAGACAGGCAGGGGGGCTATTTAGGCAGGCTGGGGCTATGCAGGCAGGCTGGAGGGCTATGCAGGCAGGGGGCTATGTAAGCAGGCTGGGGGTATATAGACAGGCAGGGTGGCTATTTAGGCAGGTTGGGGGGCTATGCAGGCAGGCTGGGGGTATATAGACAGGCAGGGGGGCCATTTAGGCACGCTAGGGGGCTATGCAGGCAGGATGGGGGTATATAGACAGGCGGGGCTATTTAGGTAGGCTGGGGGGCTATGTAGGCTGGGGGTATATAGACATGCGGGGGGGCTATTTAGGCAGGCTGGGGGGCTATTTAGGCAGGCTGGGGGTATATAGACAGGCAGGGGGCTATTTAGGCAGGCTGGGGGGCTATTTAGGCAGGCTGGGGGTATATAGACAGGCAAGAGGTATTTAGGTAGGCTGGGGGCTATGCAGGTAGGCTGGGGGTATATAGACAGGCAGGGGGGCTATTTAGGCAGGCTGGGGGGCTATTTAGGCAGGCTGGGGGTATATAGACAGGCAGGGGGTATTTAGGCAGGCTGGGGGGCTAATTAGGCAGGCTGAGGGTATTTAGGCAGGCTGGGGGGCTATGCAGGTAGGCTGGGGGTATATAGACAGGCAGGGGGGCTATTTAGGCAGGCTGGGGGGCAAAGCAGGTAGGCTGGGGGTATATAGACAGGCAGGGGGGGCTATTTAGACAGGCTGGGGGGCTATTTAGGCAGGCTGGGGGCTATGCAGGCAGGCTGGGGGGCTATGCAGGCAGGCTGGGGATATATAGGCAGGCTGGGGGGCTATAGACAGGCCGGGGGGCTATTTAGGCAGGCTAGGAGGCTTTGCAGGCAGGCTGGGGGTATATAGACAGGCGGAGGCTATTTAGGCAGGCTGGGGGGCTATGCAGGTAGGCTGGGGGTATATAGACAGGCAGGGGGCTATTTAGGCAGGCTGGGGGTATATAGACAGGCAGGGGGGCTATTTATGCAGGCTGGGGGGCTATTTAGGCAGGCTGGGGGGCTATGCAGGCAGGCTGGGGGTATATAGGCAGGCTACGGGGCTATGCAGGCAGGCTAGGGGGCTATGCAGGCAGGCTGGGGGTATATAGACAAGCGGGGGCTATTTAGGCAGGTTGGGGGGCTATGTAGGCTTGGGGTATATAGACAGGCGGGGGGCTATTTAGGCAGGATGGGGGGCTATTTAGGCAGGCTGGGGGTATATAGACAGGCAAGGGGTATATAGACAGGCAGGTGGGGCTATTTAGGCAGGCTGGGGGTATATAGACAGGCAGGGGGGCTCTGTAGGCAGGTTTAGGGGCTATGCAGGCAGGGGGGGGGTATATAGACAGGCATTGGGGGCTATTTAGGCAGGCTGGGGGTATATAGACAGGCATTGGGGGCTATTTAGGCAGGCTGGGGGGCTATTTAGGCAGGCTGGGGGGCTATTTAGGCAGGCTGGAGGGGTATGCAGGCAGGCTGGGGGTATATAGGCAGGCTGGGGGGCTATTTAGGCAGGCTGGGGGGCTATTTAGGCAGGCTGGAGGGGTATGCAGGCAGGCTGGGGGTATATAGGCAGGCTGGGGGGCTATAGACAGGCCGGGGGGCTATTTAGGCAGGCTATAAAATAATAAATAATTTACTTACCTCGGTCCACACTCCCCCGATGCGCCACGCTCCAGCCTCTGTGCTCAGCGAGGGCAGAGCGGTGATGTGACGTCACCGCACCGGCCATGTGATCACAGAGAGCCAGCAGGGGAAGTAGCAGAGCAGAGCTCCATTCTGCCACCTCCGGGTAGCGCTGCCCGGAGGGCCCAAGTGTTCAGAGGCAGTATGCGCCAGGCCCCTCAGCTCCTGCCACACGTCTGCCACACCGGTATATATGTATGTATACATGTATGTATACATACATACATACATACATATATACCGGTGTGGCAGACGTAGCAGCTGCCCCGGGGACCATGCTCTTAGGGTGTCCGGCGCAGCTGCTACTGCGTCCACTACCCCGGTAATGCCGCTCCTGGGCCCACTGGCAACGAATATACTAGTTCACTGCCGGCGAGGAGCTGAGGAGCTGATATATATATATATATATACACACACACATACATAAATACCAATATACATGCAGAGGCATAAATACATGCACATACATATTCACCCATGTATAGGCACATGTGCATATACTTCCTTACATATGTATACACACAAGCCCATGTGTGCACACACACATATGCACTCACCAGCCCATGTACGCACACACACGTGCACACACCAGCCCATGTACGCACACACACGTGCACACACCAGCCTATGTGTCGACACACACACATGCACTCACCAGCCCATTTGTACACACACACGTGCACTCACCAGCCCATGTGCACACACATGTGCAGTCACCAGCCCAGGTATGTGCACACACACCTGCACTCACAAGCCCAAGTAGAGAGTTGGAAAAGCTTATTAAAGGAAGGATACCTTGTCCTCCCCCCTACCACCGCCTTACAACTGAAAAGAAGCAGAAACCCCAAATAGGGCCAGAGAATGCAGGCTGCACCTGTTGAAGTTGTGGAAGCAGAACCCTGACTGAAGGGAAATCTGTTTATATTGTGGTGCCCCTAAGCCACGGGTAGAGCGCTATCCAGTCAGAGGCGTAACTTGAAGCTTCTGGGCCCTGGTGCAAATGGTGAAATGGGGCCCCTCAGCTACCATGTGCCATTGTCAATGCTGTGGCAGAAGGGCTTTATTGGCCCCCTCAGGCTGCAGGGCCCGGTAGCGACTGCTACCGCTGCACCCCCTGTAGCTACGCCCCTGTATCCAGTCATTACAAAAACATATGTTGTCCTGTCAGCACCAGAGTCCGAACAAAAGGAGGGGGATGATGATGTCTCAGAGACTTCCACTAGTGACCCAGTAACTTCTACGCCTGCAAAGGGCGGAAAAACTAGGGAAGATATCAGTTTAAAATATAATACAGAGTGGAAGCTTTGGAGTCCACAGGAGCATCTGCTTGCTCTCACAGCTGCCTGCTCCACTTCAAAAACACATGAAGTTTGCTAGGCAGATGAGAACCATGCAGGGAACGTATGGTGTGGGATGGGTGGATATGAAAGGACTGGTATATGGAAAAGCAGGAGACGTAATGGAAGCCTAATTGTAGATGCAGTTGAGGAGTCGTACTGCTCAGAGTAAAATGTAATTCTCACAGAAGCACAAAGGTTAGACAACTAATTCAGAAAAAGGGTTTCGTAAGACATCTTATAGCTTGGGGAAAGGGAAAGATACAGGAACAGCTTTTACTGATGGTATTAAAGAGCCAAAGGAGTCAGTGGATGAATATTCCACTAGGATAATTTAGAGATGGAAAGATATGGAATACAATGAAGCAGGAAAGTTAGGTGAAAAACTTGTCCCAAATGCCTTTGTAGAAGGTATGTCAGGCCTGTGGAGAACAAAGCTAAAGGCATGTAGACCAGAGTGGAGGAATAAGAGCATGGGCCAGTTGATCACCACTGCAAAAGGAATAGAGTTAGATATGAAGCTCACTACAAAAGTAATGGTAGGCAGAGAAAGAGGGTCTGGTCTCTTTGGAGATTTTAAATGTTACAATTTTGGCAAACACAGTAATCTAAGAAAAGACTGTAGGGTACCACATAAAGAGTCAGTGACAAGATCAGTCCCGACAGAACAAGCAAAACCCCAGTCCTGAAATGGGCTCTCAAAATGCAAAAATGGGGACCCGGCCCCCCCGTGTACCAGTTGCATGTAGTGGTACCTTCAAAATCAAATCAAATTCTAAACGTGCCATAAGAAAATGGACAGAGTGTACTCTTTTTGATAGACATGGGGCAGCAAGATCAGTAATACAGAAAGAATAAGTACCCATTGATTGGTTAATGATAACATTCACTGAAACGGCTCGAGGCATGTCCCCTGACAAAATCGGTGGCTCTTAAGATAACAGGCCATACCATAGTCACTAGGTTGTTATTGAGTGCACGGCCTGAATCATCTCAGGTCAGATATTCTAAAGCTTTGGGGTGTGTTCACTTTTAACCAGATGGCACAGTAAGTTTGGGTGGGGTAGAGCCCAAATAGTTCTAAAAAAGCAGCAAAACACGGGTTGAGGGGTTTTTTTTCTACCCGCATTTGGACCATGGTGTTGCAAGGAATTACGGCAGTTTAAAATCGACCCAAATTGGTGTAGCCCCCCCCGGAAATTTTAAGTCCCACCCGGTTTAAAATCAATCAAATAAAGGGTTTTTAAAGAAAGGTTAAAATTTAAGTTTCTTTGCCCCAAGGAACTAATACCATATATTTCCTAACTACGATACTATTCAGACTTGAATGCTTATTCTAAAATATAACTTTTAATTACCAATATTAAGAGACTTTTGCCCCATAAACTCCTGAAAACACCACTGCTGAAACATGTCAGAGGGGTTGGGGACCAGTGTTATTCATTTTAATAATAGGCAGCCTACTCTAATTGCTATTATAATGTAGAGACACTTGTAATAGGGTTTAGGTTTATGTTTAGCTAATAGCAGCACGGTTCAGGCAGAACCTGCTATTTAGGATATTTATCCTGATAATTAGCTAAGAATGCTACAAGGTTAGCGGATAAGAGGAATGGTAACTGTATAGCCCCTAAAATACTGCCCTATGGCCTAAGCCAGTGATGGCGAACCTTTTTGAGACCGGTTCCGAAACTTAGCGAACCGAAAAATACCTTAGTTACTGCAAAGGTGCCAACGACGTCGGCATGAAGCAGGGAGGTGAGTTTGGGAATGCCAGGGTCGCACACAATTAATACTAGGGGATGTGACGGCCCTCGCTTAGCTCATCCTCTGCCATATTTTCCACTATACAGTGACCTATTGTGAGGATAACAGTGTACACAGGTGCTCAGCAGACAGGTGACTGCTTAATACCAAAAGCACGACCACAAATCACCACCAACTAGTGATCTGCTAATACCACAACACCACCATCAGTAAGTGAATGCTACTCCACAACACTCTCCATCAGTAAGTGGATGAATATATACCACAACACCCCCACCAACCACATAGTGACTGAAAAATACCACAACACCACCCACACCACATAGTGACTGAATTAATACCACAACACCACCACACATTAGTGACTGAAAATAATACAACACCACCACCACGCATAGTGACTGGAATAATACCACAACACCCCACACCACATAGTGATGATAATACCACCACAAACCACACACCACATAGTGACTGATAATACACCACAACACTACCACACCAACACACATAGTGACTGAATTAATACCAAACACCACCACATAGTGACTGAATAATACCACAACACCACCACACCACATCAGTGATCTTGAATAATCCACAACACCACCACCACCACAAGTGAGCGAATAATACCACACACCCACCCCACCACAAAAAGTGACGAATTCTCTACTGACAACACCATTACTTGAAATATAAAACCATTACACTTTGCACAATATAAGAGATTACATTTCAGGCACATTTAGGATCACATGTGACAATTTCCCAGTAAGTCGTTCACCATTCCCGTTTCTTTCCATATGGTTACCCCTTCATACTGATTTCTCCCGCCAACATCATCCCTGAGATTTTAGACACAAATATTCTTAGAATCCTCACGTTTCCAGCAATCTCCTTACTTAACGGTATACACGTACCTATGTTAGGTAGGGTTATAGGTTCCCTCAGCTTAGGCAGGTCTTATAGATATAGGTCCCCTCGGACAGATAGGTAAATAGATTATTTGGTCCCCACTGGAGTATACATGCTCCCCACAGGCATATTCAGGTCCCCACAGGCAGTGTACAGACAGATAGCTCACAAGGCAGTACACAGATAGATAGCTCTCCACAGGCAGTATACAGGCAGCTAGCTCTCCCCACCAGGCAGTATACAGGCAGATAGCTCTCCCCACCAGGCAGTATACAGATCCCCACAGGCAATATACAGGTCCCCACCAGCCAGTATACAGATAGGCAAGCTTCCACCATCCAGTATAAGATAACTCCCCCACCAGCCGTATACAGAAAACTCCCCCCACCACCTAGTATTACAGATAACTCCCCCTACAGCCAGAATACTGATAACTCCCCCACCGGCCAGTATACAGATATCTCCCCCTCACAGCAGTATTTAGATAGCTTTCCCCACCAGACAGTATATAGATTAGCTCTCCCCAACCAGCCAGTTTATTAGGATATAACTCTCCCACAGCAGTATATAGCAGCTCCCACAGCTAGTATATAGATATAAATCTCCACAGCAGTATATAGCCAGCTCCCCAGAGCGTATTAGCCAGCGCCCCCGGCCTTATTATTGCCTGCATGCTCCCCAGCCTTTATATAGCCTGCACGCTCCCCCAGCCTGTATATAGCCTGCCTGCTCCCCCCGCCTGTATATAGCCTGCCTGCTTCCCCCAGCCTGTATATAGCCTGCCTGCTTCCCCCAGCCTGTATATAGCCAGCTCCTCCAGCCTGTATATAACCAGCTCCTCCAGCCTGTATATAGCCTGCACGGCCCCCAGCTGGTATATAGCCGCACGCTCCCCCAGCATGTATATAGCCTGCCTGCTCTCCCTTAGCCTGTAAAATAGCCAGCTCTCCAGCTGTATATAACAGCTACTCCTGCCTGTTATATAGCCTCCTGCCTGCTTCCCCCAGGGGCTGTATAATGCCTGCTTCCCCCAAGCGTTTTGTATATAACCAGCTTCCGCAGCCCTGTATATAGGGGGGGGCTGCCTGCTTCTCCCCAGGCTGTATATAGCCAGCTCCTCCAGCCTGTATATAACCAGGCTCCTCCAGCCTGTATTTAACCAGCTCCTCAGCATGTAGATAGCCTGCGGCTTCCCCAGCCATGTATATTAGCAGCTCCTCCAGCCTGGATAAACCAGATCCTCAGCCTGTATATAGCCAGCTCTGCTTCCCCCAGCCTGTATATAGCCAGCTGCTTCCCCCAGCCGGTATATAGCCTGCCTGCTTCCCCCAGCCTGAATAAAGCCAGCTGCTTCCCCCAGCCTGTATATATCCAGCCTGCTTCCCCCAGCACTGTATTATCCAGCTGTTTCCCCAGCCTGTATTAAGCTGCATGCTTCCCCCCAGCTTATAGCCAGCTCATTCCAGCCTGAATATAACCAGCTCCTCCAGCCTGTATATAGCATGCCTGTTACCCAGCCATGTCTATAGCCAGCTCCTCCAGCCTGTATATAACCAGCTCCTCCAACTGTAATTGCCTGCCTGCTTCCCAGCTGTAATAGCACCTGCTTCCCCAGCTGTATATAGCCTGCCTGCTTCCCCAGCCTGTATTATACGCCTGCTGCTTCCCAGCCTGTATATTGCCAGCCTTCTTCCCCAGCTGTATATAGCTGCCTGCTTCCCCCAGCCGTATCTAAGCAGCCGGCTTCCCCAGTCTGTTTGTATAGCCTTGCCTGCTTCCCCCAGCCTGTAAAAAGCCAGGCACTGCTTCCCCCCCGTCTGTATATAGCCTGCCTGTTCCCCAGCCTGTATATAGCCTTGCACGATCCCAGCCTGTATATTCCTGCCTTGCTTCCCAGCTGTATAAGCCAGCTCCTCCAGCCTGTATATAGCAAGGCGCCTCCAGCTTGTACTATAGCCTCACGCTCCCCAGCTGTATATAGCCTGCCTGCTTCCCACAGCCTGTATATAACCTGCCTGCTTCCCCCAGCCTGTATATAACCTGCACGCTCCACCAGCCTGTATATAGCCTGCACGCTCCCCCAGCATGTATATAGCCAGCACGCTCCCCCAGACTGTATGAAGCAGCTCCCCCAGGGACATGTTTATATAGGCCTGCCTGCTTTTTTTTTTTTTTTCCCCCAGCTGTATATAGCCTGCTGCTTCCCCCAGCTGTAATATAGCCAGCCGTCCCAAGCTTTATATAGCCAGCTGCTTCCCCAGCCTGTATATAGTCTGCACATCCCCCAGCCTATATATAGCCTGCCTGCTTCCCCCAGCCTGTATATAGCCTGCCTGCGTCCCCCAGCCTGCATATCGCCTGCACACTCCACCAGCCTGTTTATAGCCTGCACGCTGCCCCAGCCTGTATATAGCCTGATGCTTTCCCCCAGCCGGTATATAGCCAGACCTGTTCCCCAGCTGTATATAGCCAGCTCCTCCAGCCTGTTATAACCTGTCTCTCCGCCTTGTATATAGCCTGCTGCTTTCCCCAAGCCTGTATATATATATATATATATATATATATATATATATTACACAAATAAAATAAGAACACTAATACTCACCTCCGTCCCAGCCACGCGCTCCTCTTCTCTCCTCGCGCGGGCACGCTCCTCTGTCAGCTACTCGGGCACACTGCCGAGGACGGGCTGTGCGCCCGAGGACCGGCAGAGGCGCGATGATGTCACTACATCGCATCACTGCCCAGCTGAGTACCTGGACCGCCACGCACCCTCAGCGCTGAGGGTCCGCGGCGGGTCCCGACTGCCACTGTGTTAGGCCTGGGGCTGCCGAAGGCCCAGATACGACACTATGACCACGGCCTGTCTTGCAGGATGCGCGGTGGCAACTGGTTACGCATGCCAGGAGAGATGGCCCTGCGTGCCACTTCCGGCACGCGTGCCATAGGGTCGCCACTGCTGGCCTAGGCAGATCAAGCTAATGAAGTAGGTGGATTGCAGACTTATTCTACACTTTTTCCAACAAACAATAAAAATTCTCTCAATAAGAGCATACCGCCTATAAAATTTTAATGCGTCTCTTAATATTGGTCATTAAAAAATTATAGAACAATTTTAGAACAAGCATTCAAGTCTTTATTGTAGTTAGGAATTATATGGTATTAGTTGCCTTCGGGCAAATAGTAAACTGTTTTTGATAAATTTATGTTACCATCTAACTATCTATTGTAGGGATACTCCCTTTATGCTAGTTCCTATACAGTCACCAGTCAACACCCGTTTGTATCCAGTACAAAAAAAAAGACATAAAAGAGTAGTCCGATTTCGTACCAGATGGTACATCCAGTGGTCCCTAACCCACACCCTCTTCTGGTCCAAATACCAGTGACAGCTACCTGGTAGATTTGACAAATGCTTTTTTCTCTCTGTCCTGTTACACCCAGAGTCAATTTACTTGTTTTCTTTCACCTTTGATAATGCCCAATATGCCTGTACTCGACTCCTACAGTGAGCCCAAAACTCTTCGACAGCATATACACATTGCAAATGGTATTACAGGGATAGGAGCTACTGGTAACAGGTGTGGTACTACAGTATGTGGATGACCTTGTAAGGGTTTGGTGGAGTCATCTGGCCACCGCAAGCGATGATGTTAAGCCACACCAGGACGGAGTCTAAGTTGCCCCGGTATTCACAGAGCGCACGCAAGCGGTAAGGACTTGCTGCGGGTGAGGCTTCCAGGTCACTACCCTGACCCTGACTTGCTTCGATGGCGGGCCGGGGTAATGCGTGGTACAGAAAGTAATCCTAGTGCGGGGACAGCAAAAGAGGTCAGGACGGGCGGCAGAGGTTGTGGTCCAAAAACAGGAGACGGTCTGGCAGGCAGCAAACAGGCAAGGTCAGGAAACGTAGCGGTAGGGATTGTACACTGGTGATCAATTACGGACGCCAACACTCAAAAGACACTGACGAACCAAACAATCTGGCCAGAGAGTGCTGGGGGGGCGTATACCTTATATAGGACCAGCGGCCGGCAATGACTTATTACCGGTGCGCTGGCCCTTTAAATCCAGACCAGCCGTCGCACACCCTGAGCAGCAGGTATGCGCGCAGCGGCCGGGACAGGCGCAGGTAAGCAGGTGCACAGGAGCAGGGGACGGGTAGTGAGCAGGCGTTGGGACACGGGCAGCAGGGGGATGGTCGCGGGTGGCCGCGGCACCCGCACCGGACCCCCTGCGAGCAGGGGGGCAGTCGCGGGGGGCGACGGCACCCGCGCCAGCCCCCATGACAGACCTGTTATTATATGCCCCCGATGATGATTCCTGCAGAATGTGCACTTTGTCTTTGTTGATCTTCATGGCAAATAGTGGATGTAAAAAAAATGCGAAATTCTGCAAGGAAAGGGTCACATTTTTTAGTCAATGCATAATGCAGAAGGCGACATTGGCGAATAGGATGTGTAGTGACTATCAAGAACATTTTCCTTCCATCAGGAGTCAAACACCTTAGGACAATTTTAGGTTTGGTCTCATACTCCAGACCGTGGATTCATTCTGCTTCTATCATGATGCAGCCACCTTATCACATGTGCTCTACATAACACAGGACAAGTGGTCAAGATGCAAAGTAGACACACGCCAAGACCACTCTATCCATTTCAGCGATTGTAAATAGACTATATACAGTCATATGAAAAAGTTTGGGACCTATTAACTCTTAATCTTTTTTAGTTCTAAATATTTGGGTGTTTGCAACAGCCATTTCAATTTGATATATCTAATTAAAGATGGACACCGTAATATTTCCTGGATGAAATCAGGTTTTATTGTATAACACAAAAATGTGCAATATGCTTTAAACCCAAATTTGACCGGTGCAAAAGTATGGCACCCCAACAGATAAGTGACATTTAATATTTAGTAGATCTCCTTTTGCAAAAATAACGCCTCTAGTCGCTTCCTGTAGCTTTTAATCAGTTCGTTGATCTGGATGAAGGTATTTTTGACATTCCTCTTTACAAAAAACAATCAAAAGTTCAGTTAGGTTTGATGGTCGCCGCGCACATGGACAGCCGCTTCCAAGTACTCCCACTGATGTTCAATGATATTAGGCTGGGGATTGGGATGGCCATTCCAGAACATAGTAATTGTTCCTTGCATGAAATGCCTGAGTAGTTGTGGAGCTGTTGTTTGGGATCATTGTCTTGGCTGAAATATCCATCCCCGGCGTAACTTCCAAATTCATCACGGATTCTTGTCATATTCTGAAGAATCTGCTGATACTGAGTTGAAGCCATGCGACCCTAACTTTAACAAGAATTCCCGGCGGTTGCCGGCATTGGCCACACAGCCCAAAGCATGATGAACCTCCACCAAATTTTACAGTGGGTAGCAAGTGTTTTTCTTAGGAATGCTGTGTTTTTGGACGCATTGCATAACGCCTTTTTGTATGACCAAACAACTCAATCTTTGTTTCATCAGTCCACAGGACCTTCTTCCAAAATGAAGCTGCTTGTCCAAATGTGCTATTGCTTTACCTCAGGAGACTTGTTTCGTGGGCCGTGCTTTCAGAAACGGCTTCTTTCGCATCACTCTCCATACGCTTCTCCTTTGCAAAGTGTGCTGTATTGTTGACCGATGCACGAGTGACACCTATGCAGCAAGAGGATGCTGCCGCTCTTTGAGAGGTGGTCTGTAGGATTGTCCTTGTCTGTTCTCACCATTCTTCTTCCTTGCCTTTCTGGATATTTTTTCGTGGCTGCCACTTCTGGGTTTAACAAGAAACTGTCCTGTGGTCTTATATGTTACTCACAGTGGAAACGACAGGTTATATTCTTGAGACAACTTTTTGTATCTTTCCCTGAACAACTATGTTGAAACAATCTTTGTTTTCAGATCATTTGAGAGTTGTTTTGAGGAGCCCTAATGCCACTCTTCACAGGAGATTCAATAGGAGAACAAACTGCAATTGGCCATCTAAATACCTTTCTCCATCATAGGATACCACCTGGCTATAAAGTTCAAAGCTCAGTGAGGTAAAAAACCCAAATTGTTGTTTCAAAAGTCAGTAAAAAGGTTGGGGGGTATAAAAACAATCAAATAAAAGGGTTACCCAATTTTTGCCCCATCAAAATTTGTTTTTAATGCATATTCACATTTTGTGTTAGTAAATAAACCTCTTTCCCCAATCCGGAAATTTTACTTTTCCCCATCAGTTTTAGATATATCAAATTGAAAATGGTGTTGAAAAACCCCCAAAATATTTAAACTAAAAATTTTTAAGTTTAAATAGGGGGCCCAAACTTTTTAAAAATGACTGTATCCCTGGCGCCTATTTCCTTGTTTTGTTTTGTGTTTTTTTATTTGTGTACCAGACCCCATTTGTTTACTTACCTGGGCTTTCACGGATTTTGTACTTCGCTCCTGTTCGTGTTTGACCTCGTTTTGTTTAGTTTTCTCTCGGGTTCTGATTTGTGGCTTGGCATTCCTGTTTTTGGTATTGCCCCCACTGCTGCTATTCTTCCTCCTGACGGGCTCAGCACTTTAGCACGCGGGGACTGCCCGCCCCTTGGGTGCTCCCCCTGGGCAGCACTCAACTAGAGGGGAAGGGGGCTGGGTTTCCCAGTTAGGGCTCACGCCCGGACAACATTACACAGACCAAAAACCCCGTCACTGCCTCCAAAACTATAAACCCCCAGACGCTCTGGTGAGCAGATCAGGAGTTTAAACCCGGGTAGTTAAAGGGATCGGGCGCTGTGGGACAACAGCAGAACTTCCCCCAAGTCCAAATTTCCCCTGCCCCCTTTTCCCCCCCGGGGGACCCCCTATTCAGCTGCCTACAGGTTTTCTCACAACGAAGGTTTTTCTACTTTGGGGGAAGGGATGTTGCCTGATTTTGGGCTCCCACACGTACCTCGGCAATAGACAAAAAGGGGGTAATAGTTACCCCTACTTCAGGGCCCCCCTCAGGATGGCATTTCCTTACCGCCTGATTCGCCAAACTTTCTTCCGTGACGTTTTTTGTCTTTTTAGGCATACTTTTTGATGACCCGATAGGAAGCGTACCGGGGCCACTGACCACTTTGAGGCAGGGTCAAAGGGACTGGTGGAGGGGGTTTTTGCTCTAAATTTCGTGCGGGGCGTTTTCCGTCGGGGTGGAACAACCCAGCTTTAGATACCAGTTTAGATTGGGGTTAGTGACCATGTAAAGGGTTTAAATTTGGTGGCTTACCCAACCCCGGGTACTCTAATGGGGATTTGCACTAGCCGTTCGCTGGCAAACGTTTGGGGAGAGATGTCGGGAAAAAGGGCTTCCCCCTCCGGCATCCACCCATGGTCCCTTCTACACCCTTTTTTCCAATTTAAACTGAAAAGCCCATGCAAGTGGGGCTTTTTTCCGCGACTTCCAGTGCCGTAGAACTACTCGTCGCACCCGGGGTTTGTGCTTTTACTGTGCAAAGATGGACACAGCATTCGGGGGTAAAAAGGGAAGACCAGGTTTAAAAACTCCAGCGCCTGGTGAAGTCGCTAGGCGAACGGGTATTTCCTTTTGTATCCAAAAAGTTGGTGCTCCAGTTAAAAGATTTCATATTTGTCTCTGCCCGGGTTCTGGGAATCTTTTTGTGGTTCTTGGGTCATTTCCCAATTTTGAAAACGCGTCCTTCCCCAAAACGCGGGCTTACCTTGGGGCCCTTTCTCTGAGTCCCTGAGGTTGGGGCAATGACTCACTCCCTGACAAGGGCAAAATCCAACGGTTTCCTGACTGGAGATTGTGGTGGGGATCCAACATACTGGAATGTATTCTATTTAAAAAGGAGGGGCTGCCCGCAATGAGGTTTTGGGGCTCCCGGGTTTCAAAACATAACCCGGTTTTTACGGGAAATTTTCAAGAATTAATAAAGTGGGGACAAAGTGTTTGACAGTGTCCCCCGTCAAAACTGGGAAATCAGGGGTAAACAGATTCCGTTTTCATTCAAACTTTCCCTAAAATTTTTTTCTCAAAACAGTGGGAGATTCTACCCCTCTAGATCTTACAAATTTGGCCATTACCATTGCCCGATAAAATTTCCAAGGGAAGGTATATAATCTGTCAAACCGGGAAGACACCATGAAGCAAAATTTTCCCAGAAAATTCAGAAGGGGCAATCCCCCTTTCTTTGCCTCTAGGCTGCGGGGTTTTTCTTTGAAGGGAAAAAAGGGAGGAGGCCTCCGCCCAGCATAGACACCAGAAAAAAAATAAGATAATGGTAAAAAACCAATACCCTTACCCTTGTTTCCCCTGATCGTTCAATCAAATCCAGGGAGGAAGTGGTTTTCCCAATTTTTTAGACCGGGGGGGGCCTATAACCCACCAAAACCAAAGGGGAGATTTGGAAAACCGTTTAAAACACTCCTGAGGGTCTTTTGATTACTGGTTAGGGCCATTTGGGGTTGTTAATGCTCCTCAGTTTTTCCAGAATCTGTTAAAAATGTTTTTCCGAAACTCTTTGGGTTTTGTATGGTCATTTACCGGGATGACATTTTAATCTATTCGAAGATTGGTCATCACACTTTAAACACATACGACAAGTATTCAAACCCCAAAGGAAAAAAATTTTTTGTTTGTAAAACTTGAAAAATGGTTTTTTAGTGCAGGAGTACCTTTTCTTGGTACACCTACTCTAATTCATTCTGAATGGACCCCTGTAAAATTCAAGCTATTCTCGATTGGTTCCCCCTTAATCCCTGAAGGCCCAAAACACGATTCCTAGGTTTGCTAATTACAATCGTAAATTTATTTGTAATTTTTCCTTTAGTTCGGCCCGTTGACACATAATAAAAAGGGGGATGAAGTTCATAAGGGGAAACCTGAGATCAAGGGGCGTTTGAAAAATTTTAAAAATGTTTTGTACCCTCCAGTGTTTTTAAAAGCAATTATCCCAAAAACCCTTTGTCGAAAGGGGTTGACGCTTCTGATAGGTGCAGGGGGGGGCCCCCTTTTTCGGGGGCCCAGCTACTATGACTAACCCCCCCCTTGTGCCTTCTTTTCGCGTAAATTTTCCTCACAAAGGGAAATTTATGACGTTTGGAATCGGGATTTATTGCTATTAAATGGCCATCGGGGAAACGCCACCCTCAAGGTGCCCACATCAATCAGGGTTCTACCGATCAAAAAACCCTTTCCCTTTTTTAGAGAAGCTCAGGCACGTGGGCATTATTTTTACACATTTAAACTTTGTTTTACTTACAACCATTTTCTAAAAATTTTAAAAGCTATCGCATCTAAAGCTTTTGTCCACCCCTTTCCAGGGGGACCAGTCCTAAATTGCCCAGGAACTCTTTTTAGCTATTTCCCCCGATTTAGCCATGAATTAAGACCCACCAATATGAGACCCCCTAAATTTTCCGTTGTGAAGGCTTTTTTCCCCCCTCAGCTCCGGCTAAAAATTATTTAAAAAAATTTCAGATTCTGTTTAAAACTGGGCATCCTGGGGGGTCTGCACAAAGAGACGATTTCCGTACTACTGTGGCCTTTGTTTTTTTGTGATTTTAGCCCTTTTTTTCATTTGGAAGCGCGCTTGGGCAAAGGTTCCCCGAAATCGTCCCCCTGGCGAACTTTGCCCTCTACCTGTACCCCCACGTCCGTGGACCCCCCAATCTCCATGGATTTTATAGGGGCCTTCCTCCTTCGGGGGGGCAAAACGTTTTTTGGGTGGGGTGGACCGTTTCAGCAAAATTGCCATCTTGTTTCTTTAAGGGGTTTTTCCGCATCCAAAAAACTGCTGAACTGTTTTTCACACATATTTTCAAACTGCATGGTTTTTCCGGAGAATATTGTTTCGACAGAGGGGTTCATTCTTTTTCGGTTTTTTTGGGGAGCCCTTTGAAAGGCTCTGGGATCACCCGTCCTTTTCCTCTGCCTTCCACCCAAACTAATGGGCAGACAGAAGGGTAAATCAAATATAACTCAAAAACTCCGTTGTTTTTTATCTGATTTGGGAGGTAACTGGGGAAGTATTACCTTTGACAAAATTTGCCATGAACAATCAAGATAGTAGCTGCCGGGACCTCACCATTTTACTGTAACTATGGGGTTTAACCCAAGGCATACTCAATTTTAAAAATGCTTCGCTAATCACAGCGGGGTGGGTGTTATATTAAAATCTGTGCAACTGGGCCCAAGTTCAAAGAACTTTTGGGTTTAAACCCAAACATCCAAAAAAATTCCATAGGTGGGGTCTTTTCTAGAGAGTTTTGTGGGGGAAGGGATGGTTTTTCCACCTAAATCGCGATTAAAATTCCTCTGGAAACTTTCTCCATGATTTGTAAATCCAAAATTGGATTTAGGAGGGGTTTTAAACCCGGGGGCTATAGTCTCAAAATTTTCCCTCTTTTCTCCGGGAAAACAACGGTTTCATACTCTCTTCTTTAAAAGGGACATTCAGCTGGGGGACTCCCCCCTCATCCTCCTCCTCCAGTTTGTATTTAGGGGGGGTTAAATATGAAGTCGCCCAAATTTTGTGTTTTCCCTAAATCCAAAGTCACTGCAGTACCGGGCCACGAAAGGGGTTAAGGCCAGAGGAGGATCATGGGTTCCAGCGACACCATCCATGTGGATCACCTGATAAGGGGGTTCCATGATTTTCCCCCAACAAACCCCCAAACCCGGAAGGGTCTAGTGGGCCCTCCAAAAGGGGGGGTACTGTCAGGGCTAGGCGCGCTCACCTGCGGGGGCAAGAGTCGCAGAGCTATCACACCCCACCCCGATAGACATCTGCGGGAGCTTTTAGTGACAGAGGTCCAGCCACTCTGGACCCGGGGCGTGTCGCACCAGCCAATGGGGGAACCCAGGCCGCCCAATCACTGCAGGGCGTATCCCGGGGAACCCATTTAAACTCCCTTTTTGGTTTTATTTCTGCGCCGTGAATTTCCGCTGCTTATTTTCCTTTAGTTTTTATTTGCTTTTATTTGGTACCAACCCCGCTTTTTTTAAATTACCCGCTTGTCATCTGATTTGTATTCGCTCCCCGTTCGTGTTTTTACCTCGGGTGTTTTCATTTAAACCCTCCGGTTTTGATTTGTGGCTTTTTTATTCCTGATTTGTTTTTTACCCAGACTGTCGACTATTCTTCCTCCCGACGGTTTCAGCACTTTTGCAGTGCAGGGACTGTCCCCCTTTGGGGTCTGCCGCCTAGAGCACACCAAGTAGGCGGGACAGTGGGGGGGTCCTTAAGGCCCCCTATACTCCCCTGTTTTGTGAAAATACTGTAATATAAATACACACCCTGTATTTGACCCAAATAACCCACAACAGCTTGTGTAACCCTGGGGTATAAATTGCCTACAGAAAAACACCAGGGAAAAAATTTCCATTTTGGGATTAAAAACGTGTGTATTTTACTGAATATAAAACACAAACCGCTTTAAAACACCCTTGGGTCAAATCGCTCTACAAAATCAACAGGAAAAAATTAACTCGTCTTTTGGGGTTTAAAAAAATCGTTATTTTTACGAATAAAAAGCACAAACACGCTTAATTAACCTTGACTATAAATTGCGTCCAAAATCAAAAGGAAAAATTTTCTCGTCCTTTTGGGGTTTAAAAAAACCGTATATTTTTCGAATATAAAAGCACAAACACGCTTTTAAATTTAAACCCCTTTAATAAAATTGCCTCCAAAATAAAAAGGGAAAAATGACTGTCTTTGGCGTTTAAAAAAAACCGATATTTTACTGAATATAAAAACCAAACACCTAATTTAAACCCCTTGGGAAAAAATTTCGCCCAGAAATCAAAAGAAAAAAAGTACTCGTCTTTGGCGTTTAAAAACACCGTATATTTTATAAAAAAAAGCACAAACATGCTTAATTTTTAAACCCCTTGGGTATAAATTGCCTATAGAAATCACCAAAAAAATTAACACATGTATTTTCCTCACTATTAAAAGCACAAAAAGGCACTTAAAATAACCCTTTGGATATTCAAGCGCTCCAGAACTGACAATATGGCATTAAAATGTATATGGGGCAGAATTAGACCCACCGTGAACTTGAATTACATTACCCCACAAACTGAATCAAAATGTTAACGGAAGAGGAGCAGTCTCTGATAAAAGCAGTGACACCCCCCCCAATTCGCTGTTAAAAGCATTTTCTTTTGTGGTGAGAATACTCTGCAGCAGCAGCACATCGGAGCAGTGTGAAGCAGCAGCATGGCAGTGTAAACGCCCCGTGTAACGCATGTGCTTGCGGCCTTTATAGCAATTTAAAAAACGCTTTCGTTCCGCGAATCAACCCTAATCTTCGGCTTCGTGCAGAATCGTAGTTTTACTGATTTCTAAACGAATTCCCCTTCATTAGAATCCCTACCCGTAACCTCGGCAATGAAAGGCAGCATTCTTACCAACTGTACCTTCCTGGGCTATCACACTGTGGGCTGGTGTTATTAGGGCCTTTGACTTGTCATCATCATCTCAACACAGATCTTTCCATTGAAGCTAAGGGTATGGTGGTGAACCTTCTTCAAATTTTCTAGCAAACCTTTACCTACACAGAAAGCTGTATACCCTTTTCTTGTCATTCTTTTATTGCCTCCAAGCCGACACCTATCGAAAAAAACTAAAACTGAACTAGAACAACAACTAACAACCTTCTCCATTTAAGCGCAAACACTGCACATGGTGCATCACCAATATAGTAATGATAAAAAAAAGAAAAAAAGTCAAAGCCCCAACAAAATTGCCAGCAAAATTGCCAAGTTGGGTGATAATGTTGGGGAACCAGTCTCAGAAATGGCATCCCTAGTGGATATGCTCTTCTTGCAGCTGGAAAGAAAACAGCCCAGTTGTAGCCAGGAGGATGGGACCCGGGAATGAGGTAGGGAAGGAAAGTTAGTAGTTGTAGGGGGTTTTATAATCAGGAAGGGACTGCGATAGAATAATTTTAGCTCTAGGACCGCCTCAACCGAATGGTTTGCTGTCTCCCTGGTGCCAGGGTTTCAGGGTTCAGCATGTGGTGGACCGGGTAGATTAATTACTGGGAGGGGCTGGCGATAACCCAGCTGTCGTGGTCCATGTTGGAACCAATGACAGAATAAATGGTAGTGGAGGATTTAAAGAATAAAATTTAAAGGAATCTAGGCTCACCAGCTGAAGGCGAAGGACCTCAAAGATTGTGTTTTAATTACCCATGGCATTGAGTTCATAGTTCTGCATCAACTGAAAAGGGAAGGAAGTTCCTCAATCTGGTAAGAGGATAATTTTATGGGGCAGTTTGTGGATGGACACCCACTAGACGTGTTGTCTGTTAGATCTGGTAATTTCTATTATTATTTGGGGCAATGAGAGAGGAGAGCGACGCTCTTAATGGGGTTTTCTAATGCAATCTATAATAAAAACTGTACAGGCAGAAAAAAAATGATAGACTCACTAAGTTGTGCGATATAGTGTATATAAAACTGAACATATAATAATCTGGGTGTTATAACGAAAAAACAAATAAAAATGAAATTCAATGAGTCATATTTCAATTTTTGTATATTTTCAATAGCCAATGATCAATAGTATGGGGCTGAACAAAAATAAGAAATTAAAAATGAATTTATTGAATTAATATTTATTAGTTTATTTCGTTTCACCATATTATTGTTCATTTTATATAACTGTCGGCACAACTTTCGTGAGTCTTATCATTGGATTTCTGCTTGTACAGTTTTATTATAGATTGCATAGAAACAATAAAGAGCGTTCGCTCGCTCCCATTGCCCAAATAAAATAATAGAAATACCAGATCTAACCGAGAGCATCACTTCTAGTGGGTTCCTCCACAAACTGCCCCATAAAATTATCCTCTACCAGATTGAGGAACTTTCTTCCCTTTTCAGTTGATGCAGAACTATGATATCAATGCCTGGGTAATTAAACACAATCTTGGAGGTCCTCTTCTGTTAGTGAGCCTAGTTCTATAAAATTATTTTCTTTAGGATCCTCCACTACACAATTTTATTCCTGTCATTGGTTCCAAAATGGGACCATCGACAGCTGGGCTTAATCGCAAGCTCCTCCAGTAATTAATCTACCTGTGAGGGCAGTTTCGACCAGAAATGGGCCGCAAGCTCCGATTATACATGTCGCCCTTAATTTTAAAAGGGCCAATTTCGCCTTATTGAGGGACGCAATACTGGATTGAATGGGAGATGCTATTAGAAATAGTAATATAGAAGCCAAATGCTAGAGCTTTAAATATACTTTGGGGAAATTTATAGCAAAATATATTCCTATGGGTAAGTATAGGCGCTTAAAACAATAAACAATAAAAAAGGGATCAGCATTAGCCTTTGTAAATTACAAAGAGCTTAATAAAATCTGTAAAAAAGTGATAAAAGCAGCTAAAATTAAAAATGAAAGGCCAGTAGGCAAGGACAGCAAGACTAATCCCAAGGAATTATGTTATGCTTATACAATGCCAACAAAGCCAAAGTCGGGCATGTAGACCCTTTAAAATCATGTGATGGGAGTGGTCACTGGGCACCAGGAGAAGGCAGAAGTGCTAAATAGGTTCTTCAGCTCAGTATATACTAACAATGAGAAAGTAGTTGATGGGGGCAGGCCCAGTGCAGATGTAGGTGGAGCAAGTACTGTTAATACTCATCATGCTATAATTTAATTGGCTCAGTGTGAAAGGTCCAAGTCAAAGTTAAATAAACTAATGTGAACAAGGCTCCAGAACTGATGGTATACACAAGAGTTCTTAAAGAGCTCAGCTCGGTTGTTGCGTGTGCCTCTGTACATGATATTTTAGAGGATTCTCTGGTGACTGGAATTTGCCAGGAGGATGGGCTTGCAATGTAGTTCCCATCTTCAAAAAAAGCTCCAAGTTTGCCCAGTTAATTATAGACAGTAAGTTTAACATCATGTTTGTGGGAAAAAATGGTTTGAGGGGTCCATAAGGGACATATATACACGGAATAATGTGGACGATTACAATGTTTAAAGGATTGCCAGCATGGTTTTTTACAAGGACAGGAAGTTGCCATACCATTGATCTGTTTTTATGAAGAGTTGGTGAGATAGATGTCTGGACAGGGGCAGTGTGGAAAATTGCTTTTCTTAGAACTTTGCAAAGTCTCATAAGACATTTTTTGGGTTACATTAGAATCTATTGGTTAGAAATAACAGGTGTTAATTGGAATAAAAAACTGGGCTCTATCGGATCGTATCAGGGGGAGGTGGGTGGTAAAGACTTACTCTGAGTGGGTCCCGGTTCTAAGTGGTGTATCTTGTGCCCAGGGTCTCAGTATTGGGTGCTCTTTTATTTAATGTATTTATTAACAATATAGTGGAAAAAGGTATCAATAGCACGGTTTCGTTTTTTGAGATGACACCAAGCTATGAAGGTAGTGCAGTCAATGAAAGATGCTCATAATTGCAAGCAGGACTGGACATACTGTAGTGTTGGGCATCCACTTGGACAAATGAGGTTAAATGTGGGTAAATGTAGGTTCTGCATTGGGTAGAAATAATCTAAGGCATCATAATGTTTCTAGGGGGAGAAAAATTGGACAATCGCTTGTTAAAAGATGCTGGGCGTCTTGTGATCAATAGACTACAGAAGAGCATGCAGTGTCAATCAGCTGCCTCTAAGTCAAGTAGGATATTGGTGTGTTTTAACCCCTTAATGACCTTGCACCATCTTTTGGTGTCAGCTGGTGCGGGTCGTTGCTATACAGCAAGTTCTTTTGCCGTTGCAGTAGATTTGGGGTTGTGCGACGCCGCTGGCAACCAGCAGCGCTGGTATCGGGGCTTTACTACACAGCCCGATCCAGAGCATGTCAATGCGGAGCACGGGCGAAGCAGAGAAAACATCCGCACTGGGTGCTTGCTTTAACCCTTGATTGCGAGGTTCCCCCTCGCTCTGTCGGGTGATATTCGGACACCAGTGAACAACATAGCGCAGGGAAAACAGTTGAACAGTCAGCTCTCGGGATCCTAGAGTGGCCCTAGGCTGTCTGTGTATGAAGCTGTGACAGGACACACTGTTTTGTGTGGTCTGATCACGGCCTGTGTCAGACTGACATAGTTTATATTGTATTATGCATATATGACTATGCTAATACACTTACTAGAGTGTATTAAAAAAAATAAAAAATGTAAAAACAGTTATCCCTTCTGGGATTTAAAAGAAAAAAAAGTAAAAGAAAACCATAGAAAGTGTAAAAAAAAGAATAAAAAATTAAATAATAAAATAAAAATACATATTTAATACAAAATAATGCTGCATTTAATTACACAACAAAACAACCTGACACAATTATTATGTTCCACATGACTATAATAACATGTAGACTTATCTAACAAGTTATTAAGTGTGAAATGTGAAAGGTCTGTCTCTTAAGTGTACCAAAAAAAATGTAAAAAAACAAAAAACATTAAAAAAAAAAAAACTAAAATAAAATTATGCAATTATTACAAGTGAACTTTTAAAACCTATTCCCCCATAACGTAAAATTGTCTCGAATAAACGAGGCCTCATCAACTGCATCTTTGAAAAAAATAAAAAAGTTACAACTGTTGAAACGCAAGGAGGCAAAAACACTAAAAAAAACGTTCTGGTCATTAACTACTTTTCAGGCCTAGGAGTCAAGGGGTTAAAAGAGGCCTGGACTCTCGGGACAAGGATGTAATTTTACCGCTGTATAATGCATTGGTGTGACCTCACTTGGAATATGCTGTTCTGTTCTGGGCCCCAGTTGATAGAAGAGATGTAATGGATCTTAGTTATGAGGAGAGGTTAGTAGAATTGAACTTATTTAGTCTTGAGAAAAGATGGCTTTGGGGGGACATGATTAATTTATATAAATATATAAATGGTCCTCACAAAAAGTATGGGGAAAAATTATTTCAAGTAAAGGCCCCTCAAAAAGACCAGGGTCATTTCCTTCGGCAAGAAAAAAAAGATTCAATCTCCAGAGGAGAAGGGCATTCTTTACTGTAAGAACTGTGAATCTGTGGAACAGCCTGCCTGAGAAGCTGGTCACAGCAGGAGCAGTAGAGAGTTTCAAGAAAGGTTTAGATAACTACCTGAAACTAAAGAATATTAATGTGTATGTAGCTATGTAAAATTCTGTATCCTGGCTGGTGAGGGTTCTGTGGTCAGAGATGGGGTCTCCACTGGAGAAGATTGATTCTTGCCTTGTGGGTCTCAGGGCATTCACCAGTGGGGAGGCTGGGCTTGAACTCCTGTCTCCCTCTCTTCATCCACATTTTCCCCACTCTTGGTTGAACTTGATGGACACATGGCTTTTTTTAACCTTAGTAACTATGTAACTATGTAAGAAAGCAACGCATTGTCTGTGGTAGTGGTGGCTCAGTGGTGAAGGCTACTGCTTTCAGATGCAGAGGTTGTGTGTTTGAATCTTGTCTGAGGTAAGTACTAGTTAACTTGGAATTGACGCTCGAAAGAACTATCTAATGGCAAAGGTATGTACATCTACTTGGGAAGCTGTAAAATATAGTGAATAATCGTGTCAAAGAATAAAGAAGGTTTAAGAGTCTGGTGGGGAATTGGTTGGTGGTAGAGATAGGTGAATTTCTCAAAAAATTTGATTCGCCGAATGTTCCGCAAAAAATTGTTTCGAGACTAATTTATTTGCGGCAAATTGCATTACAAACAGCTAATTCCTGGCTCTGGAGAGCCTGTATGGTGTTGTTGAACATTGTGCCATGCTAAAATATGCATAGGGAGCGTGGTTTGGTCTTGATACAATGCTGTGTTTTAGTATAATTTGCAGATGACAAGTGCTGCTCTTAGAATCGCTTTACACGTCACTTCTCTGGGCAGTTATAGGGGCAAATAACTGAAGTGGGAACGCAGCCTGACAAGGTAATGTCAGTGTCAGCTGGAAAAAACCAAGCTGAGGGCCAAGATCCTACAATAGTGTCAAAGAGTGCACTCCCTTTACACCAACATCAGATGATTCCACAGATTATGACAGAACCTGTTCTGTTAAATGCTAATACATGTAGAGCCCCCCAGAAAGAGAGAGGGTGGAGAGGGTGTCGGCAGTAATTTTGCATTGACATCACTGATCATTTTGCCCTTCCTTTCATCCATCAGTGTCCGCTTTCAATTGGTCAATAATCCATCAGTATTGCTAAAGCCAAAATAAACAGGAGTTGATCCAAAACAGAGATGACCAGTAAATGGGATATTTGCATGTCTTCTGTGTACTGTATCCACTCCTGCTTTTGGCTACCTAATCATCAGACATTTCTGATGCAAACAAAGGACCATGTCATACTGGTCTTACAGCTTGAATCGATTGTTTGTCCTTTTCATTCCTACGGACAGATTAAAAGAAGGGGAAAACCAAACATTGTGGCAACGTCATAGAGTGGTGGAGGGTGGAAACAGCATTAGGAAACTACACCCCACCCCATATATCCAATACCTTGCCCGCTCATGTCACCTGCACCTCAAGAACATATCCAGAAACTCTCATTGTTGCTCTTATTCTTTCTTGTCTTGACTACTGTAACTCCCTACTTGTTGGTCTTCCTCTCTGTAAACTCTCCCCTCTCCAATCTGTCCTGAATGCAGCAGCCAGGCTTGTCTTTCTTTCCAGCCGCTATACTGATGCCTCTACCCTGTGTCAGTCTCTGCACTGGCTGCCTATTCAGTAAAGAATACAACATAAACTCATCACTCTCACCCATAAGGCTCTCCACAGTGCTGCACCCCCATACATCTCCTCCCTCATCTCTGTCTACCACCCTACCCGCTCTCCCCGCTCTGCTACTGATCTAAGACTACACACCTCACTCATCCGAACCTTCCATGCCCGTCTCCAAGATTTTGTACGTATTGTACCAGTTCTCTGGAACATGTTACCCCATGTGATCAGGCACACTCACAACCCTCACAGTTTTAAGTGCGCTCTGAAAACTCATCTTCTTAGACAGGCCTATCAAGATCCCTAATTGTTAACCCCCCAAATTCTGTCACACATTTGTCACTTCCTGCACTTTGGCACCTGCAGGCACTTATCTGTATATAGCTGTATGGTTGGGATGGCAGGTTCATCCACTTTTTATGTCTACTACCATATATTTATGTAACATGGCTGGTCCATTGTAAACCAAGCACTTGTCACCCTTTGTTTCACCCATACAGCCTAATAGATTGTAAGCTCTTGCGAGCAGGGCCCTCAAACCTCGTGTCTCATTTGTCAGTAGCTTTTTTATAATGTATTGTCTGGTTTGTCTGTGCTCATTCCCTCTATATTGTAAAGTGCTGCGGAATATGTTGGCACTATATAAATAAAGATTATTATTATTACAGGGTGTTCGAGTAAGACAGTGGTCATTTGGCAGCAGCATAAGTAGGCCACAGACTGGCACAGTGACAGAGTGTGGAGGTGGCAACACCATCAGTAGGCCACAGAGTGGCACAATGACAGAGTGTGGAGGTGGCAGCAGCATGAGTAGGCCACAGAGTGGCAAATGACAGGTTGACAAGGTGGCAGCAACATCAGTAGACCATTGAGTGTCAATTTAAAGGTTGAGGAGGTGGCAGCCACATCAGTAGGCCACAGAGTGGCAAATGACAGGTTGAGGAGGTGGCAACAACATCGGTAGGACAAAGGGTGGAACAGTGACAGAGTGTGGAGGTGGCAGGAACATCACTAGCCCACAGAGTGGCACCATGACAGAGTGTGTAGTTCGCAGCAGCATGAATAGACCACAAAGTGGTACAATGACAGAGTGTGGAGGTGGCAGCAGCATGAGCAGGCCACAGAGTGGCACAATGACAGAGTGTGGAGGTGGCAGCAGCATGAATAGACCATAGAGTGGCACAAAGACACAGTGTGGGGGTGGCGGCAGCAACAGCAGCACCAGCATGAGGTTGGAGAGTTGCACAATGACAAATTCTGGAGGTGGCGGCAACATGAATAGGCCACAGAGTGGCAAATGACACAGTGTGGAGGTGGCAACAGCATGAGTAGGCCACAGAGTGGCACAATGACACAGTGTGGAGGTGGCGGCAGCAACAGCAGCAGCAGCATGAGGTCGGAGAGAGGCACAATGACAAATTCTGAAGGTGGCAGCAACAGGAGTAGGCAACAGAGTGGCATATAACTGATTGTGGAGGTGGCGGCAGCATCAGAAGTCTACATAATGGCCTAGTGTATATTTAGTTGGTGGGTGATAATACCAGTCCCTGGAAAAAGATGGTGGGTAGTAGATGGAGCAGCTGGCAGTAGATATGTGGCATCAGGCGGGTGGCAGCATCAGAATAGTAGCTGAGACAGGTGGCCAGAAAAATCCAGACTCATTTCTCAAAGTTTTGGTGAGGCGTCATGGCTGATCTAATCTGATGCATAAGGCATTGGTGTGTGGAAATCCTGGCCGATACACGCCTGTTTCATCTTGACAAAGGTGAGTCTCTCCACATTTCGTGTGGACAAGCGAGTTCTCCTTGGGGTAACTATGGCCCCTGCAGCACTGAACACCCGCTCTGATGCCACACTACTGGCCAGGCAGGACAGCTTCTCCAGTGCGAACTCTGCAAGTTGCGGCCACACATCCAGTTTGGCTGCCCAGTAGTCCAGTGGATCTTCTATGTGGGGGTGGCAGAGTGCTGTCCAAGCAGTCCACCACCTGCTGGTTCAGGGTCTGCTCCAAGTCCTGCTGCTGCTGGTGAGTATCCTCCTCACTAGGCGGGTGAAGGAAGCTGCTCATCAATGACTCCAGACTTAGACATAGTATTTCTCTATAGTACTTGAGTTTGTCCTCCCTCTCAGCGGGTGAAAAAAAGGCTCCTATTTTGGACCGGGTAGCGAGGGGTCCAAGAGGGTGGAGAGCCAGAAGTCATCCCTCTGCCGGATGGTGACTATTCGGCCGTCACTAGCCAGGCAAATCAGCATGCAGCAGGCCATCTGGGCAAGTGACTCTGAGGGACTCCCTGCCTCCATCTCCACTGTATACTGCCACGGTGTGTCTGGGTCATTTGCTTTGTCTTCCTCATCTCCATCTACCTCCTCCGGCTGCTCCTGCTCCTCCTCTCCTGTCACCTGAGTAGAAAAAACACTCATTTCGCCAGACACTGCTTGTGCTCCAATGTCCTTCTCCTCCAGTTCAGCCCCCAATGGACTCATGTGGCCATGAGATGTCATCGCCCAGTCTCCAGTCCCCTGACTAGACAGATTTGGCAGCATCTGTTCCAGGACATGAAGCAGTGGAATGTCGTTATTCATCCCGTAGTCCTGGCGACTGACAAATAATGTGGCCTCCTCACAGGGCCTGAGCAAATGGCAGGTGTCATGCATGAGCTGCCAGTGGCTGACATTAAAATTACACAGAGGAGTACTCCTGTCCGTTTGGATCATCAAGAAATCCTTAATGGCCTTCTCTGTTCATACAGTCGGTCTAATATATGGAGGCTGGAATTCCAACGGGTGGAAACATCGCATATCATCCTATTTTGGGGGAGGCCGTTCTGCCACTGCGTTCTGTGCTTGACTCTGTAGGAATGGATGACGTACATGCACAGTTTCCTGGCCATTTTTAGAATATCTTGCAGATGGGTGGAAGATTTGAGGAACCGTTTGACAACCAGATTGAACACGTGCACCATACAGGGCACATGGCTCAGCCCTCCTCAGTGCAGTGCGGACACCATGTTCCTTCCATTGTCTGTCACCATGGTTCTGACTTGCAGTTGTCGTGGAGAAAGCCACACATTGATTTCATGTTGCATGACGCGGAGCAGTTCCTCCCCTGTGTGACTTCGTTCGCCCAGGCAAACCAGGTGTAGAACTGCGTGACACCGCTGTGCCCTGCACATGTGATATGATGGAACATCACTTAGACTTGTGGAGGCTGAGGTGGTGGTGGAGGAAGTTGCTGGTTTGGCTTGGCAGGAAGCACATTCAACCAGTGGGCCATAAAGGACATGTACTGTCCCTGACCGTAGTTACAGCTCCACATGTCCACGCTGCCGTGCACCGATAGGCTCAAGGACTGGCTCACCTTCTGTTCTACGTATTTGTGCAGGGCTGGTACTGCCTTTTTCGAAAAGAAATAACATCTTGGGACTCTCCACCTCGGCTTGGCACAAGCCATTAGTTCTCTGAACTGTGCAGAGTCCACCACTTGGAAAGGGAGGGACTGCAGTACCAAAATCTTGGACAGGGGCACAGTCAGCTTCTGCACCTTAGGATGGTTGGACGTATACTGCTGTCTCTTGGCAATTGCCTCTGTGAACAACTGCTGGCACCATGCGTGGCGAGGAGCAGGAGCATCTGGACCGGTAGATGATAGGAAAGACAAACAGCTACCTTCTGCAGAGGTGGTGGAGCCTTGACTGGCTGAAATGGCATGCGTGCCACTGGGTGCTGCTGCTGTTGCTGCAGCAGGATGGACCCCAACATCTGAGACACGTTTCTACCATTCCACCGGATGGTGACGCTGCATGTGTTGACGCAGGGCTGTGGTGCCAATGTTAGCTCCCTGGCCACACTTCACTTTCTGCCCACAGATTCTACATATATACATGTTCAACTCCTCCGGTGTCTTGGCAAACAACTGCCACACCGCCGAGTAGGTGATCTTACCACCCCCACTCTACACTGACTGCCTACTACCGCCGCTGCCTTGGTGAGACCCTGTGCTGCTACTTTCTTGGCCCTGTGAAGCAGGTGGTCTACCCCGTGGCCGTTTGGCTCCTGACCTCGCACTGCTGCCACCCTGCTGACTCACGGCCACACTATGGACTTGCTGTCTACACCACTGCCTGACGCGTAAGCTGACGCCCTCTTCTCCTGGCAATGATGATGAAGCCCTTGCTTCACATGGCTCCCAAGTGCGATCAGCTACATCATCATCTATTACTGTTTGCCTGTCAGTGCTGTCCTCCTCAACTGTCTCGGCATGCAGACCTAAACCCCTCGCAGCATAACCCCCCATGCGACCCCCCAAAATCATTTTTTTATTTTTATTCAAGAACAGCGGATTTCGCCCCACCTTTCGCCCCAAAGTAGCTGCTGACTGTCCCAAATGTTCGCCTGCTGTATAGTGGTGCGAACCCAGATCACATAGTATTTTTGGCTGAGTAATAAAACGGGAAGAGGCAGGTTGAAGACAGGTGAGGGCCCCTGACCCCGGGGGCCTGTCAACTAAGGGTTGTGTCTGACGAACCCACAGACTGTGCGGTGATAAGATCCCATAGGATGATACCTGGTCAGAAAGAAGTTCACAAAAATATGAAAAATTAGAGAGCCGCCCTTGGTATAGGGTTGGCCCCTGGTACCACAAATGAGGTTGCAGAGTGCTAAACCAGATAGGGGCCCATTTAAAAAATTGTGATCCCCCGCACTTGAGAAGAAAAAAATAAGAAAAACATGGGGCTGAAACAAAAAGTATCGGCCCATAGCCGAGATAAAAACAAAAAAGTGGGCTAAAAAAAACAAAAACAGATGCAAAACGGGGAGGAAAGGGGGCCAGTCGACATGGAGGCCCACCCCCCCTGATAATAGAGGTATGAAAGGCGAAGAGGTGCGGGGGGGAAAATTTGTGATTGTTCTAAAAAGCTTTTTGGCGGCAGAACACGACCCAAACCCCAGTATTATAAATTTTTAGCTCTCCAGCGAATCACATCAAAAATTTTTCCCACCCAAAGTGGAATGTTTTCCCTGAACCACCCCCGTACGATGGGTCGCTGTGGAGCGCCACAAAGGGGGATGAAGCTTCGCTGTTTCAATGAAATGAGATCGATGGTACTTAAGGTGATGGGAGGGCCTTAAGGGGCGAAGGGAAGCAGAGATTGGGTCATTCCCCAGTTCTCCCACAGATCATGATAATCAAATGATTTGGACCCAGAAGGTTGGGGGGGGACACTTTACCAGAAGTGCAGCATTTACCTCTCCAATTACAGCGCAAGAAGTGTCTGGGATGCGGGATATAAAGTGTGTAGCAAGAGGGAAACCCCTGTCCCATCTGAAAAGTATTTTAAATTTAAATCTTAAATTTTTAGAGGAGATGATGTCTTATGTACAAGACAGAATGTCCTATTCCCCAATCCTTTTCCCAAAATTTTCCCTAAAAAGTCCCTCTCCCAGATACTTGGTTGTTTTTTGGGTAGGGTGTTGACAGTGTACGATCCGTAATTTTCGAGAGCAGGTGTGTGGATGATATTTTAAAGGCACCAAGATTCAAAAATCGTGTGGGGCCTTCCTGGCCTATTAAGCCTTGTGAGCAACCAAAAGCTTTTTAATTTGGGTAGAAATTTTAAATCGGAAAAAGGATCCCAGGGGTTAGCGATCAAATGGGAGTAAATTTTAAAAGGCGGAGCCAAGGAAACACCCCCCATCAATAAAAAAATTTCTCTCTGAGGAAGGTTGGGGGGAACGATTCGGGTCAAGGGTACCGGGTTGCCCCTAAGGGATAATTGGACCTCCCAATTTTAAGACCTTTCATGAAGGGGGGATAAACCCTATAAATCCAAATTGGGGTTTTGGGTCACAAAGGGGATGGGGAAGACATTTCTTGGGAAAGCATGGCTGGGGGAGCCATGGGAGGGGTGTAAGGGGGAACCCATACATGTCGATTCGTCTGGACCAGATTTTGTTTGTTTATGGGGGAAGAATCCAGGGTCTGACCGCCCCCCGCACCCAAAAAAGTATGCTTGAAAATTTTTGGAAGGGCAACCCCCCAAATCCGTTTTTGGGCCGCATCAAAAAACCCCTGGAATTCTGGGGTGTTTCGGTCCAAAAAATTTGTTATCGATTTTTTAAAGGGCGGAAAAAAATTTAGGGAAAATAGGGGACCGTTGGAACAGGAACAGGAAGCGGGGAAGGAAAAATTCTTTTAAACAATTTGATACGACCTACCCACGAAAATCTTTTTTACCCCATTTAAGAAGATCCTGGGGGATTATGTTAAGCAAGGGGGGAGAAGTTAAAACGAAGGTTGCCTTGAGATCTGCAGGGACCTCCCACCCCCGGGAATTTTATTGAGGTATGGCCCAAGCAAAGGCAAAGTTAGTTTGATCTTGAGCCATTGATTTGGAAGAGATATATTCAGGGCCAATCTTAGCCATTTAAATTCTTTGGTTATAATCACAAAGATATGCAGAGTCCTGTCACTGGGGAAGGGAAATGAGGGGTCAGTAAAGTATAAAGCAGGGTGTCAGCAAATGCAGAACATTTAACCTGGTGAAAAAACCCAAACTGTACCCCGTGATAAGGCCAACGTCCCAATGTCCTGCGCAGGGGGCTCCACACTAAAACATATAGTAGTGGGGAAAAAAGGCATCCCCGCTGGGACCATTGTTAATGAGGAAGGGGGGTGAAGGGAACATTGATTTGTACTTGGGCTTGGGATTTTTGATACAACGCTAGTATTTTAGATGAGGGAAATTGGGCCAAATCCCCAAATTTAGTAGTACCCTTCGAGGGAAGGGCCCGGCCCCCCCATCAAAAGGCCTTCTCTGCGTCCAAAAAGGAGCATACAGGGGGGCTAGTACGGGGCGCAAAATTAATTACGAGAAGGGCTTAATGTATTTTCTCTGCCTCCTGGGGAACAAAGCCCATTGATCAGGTGGATTAAGTTAAAAAAATGGATTTAATTGGGGGGCGTCAATTAGCGAATAATTAGCGTCTGTATTTATAAGGAAAAAGGGCGTAGTTTTGGCATAAATTCGGATCTTTGCCCCTTTGGGGGTGACCGTAAAATAGCTCCGGGGAAAAACCAGAAAGGGAAAGGGGGAGGGGAAGCGAGATCGCATTGAAAGCCCCTAAAAAAGGGGGCAGAAAGGGGGGCGTCATTAAAGTCTTTTAAAATCCGCCGTTTTTAACCATTCGGGGGTGGGCTTTTCCCGCTGGAAGGGCAGGACAGCTGTCCCAGTTCCATCAGGGAGAAGGGGTTTCCCCCAGAGAGGGGAGATATTTATCAGGGAAGACCAGGCGGGATGTTCGTGATAGGTATTCCTGAAGAGAGGGTATGCGGGGTAGAGCTCTCGCAGGTCCCAGGAGGGGGGAGGATTATGAGGTCCCGGAAAAGTATTTTTAAAAAACCCAAATAATGTCTTCTGTCAAATGAGCGGTACCCCCCCGGCCATTTTGATTTGCGGGATAAACGGATGCTCTTTTAAACTCTAGAGCGCGACTAGAATTTTTCCCGGTTGTTGTCCACCCAAAAAAGACTGCGCAAATCTGTCGTACCGCTTGGTTTTTGCTCCTAAGCAGAGCACTTCATGGCCGCAACTTGTAAGCTCTCTCAGATCAGCATCAGAGCCAGTGTTTATGGGAGGACTCAACAGATTCAATTTAGTTAAAAGAGATTTGGGGTTCCCGGAAGCCCCTCGCTTCAACCGAGCCCCGTGTTTATAAGTTGCCCCGCAAACCTTTTTGGGGCTCCCACTGCACTGTGGGGAAGTCTGTCGGTAAGATATCCCCCACGAAATTTCGTGCTGCGCTTGCCGTCCGCAAGACACAAAGCGTCCCCCAACAGGATCATTACCGAGGAGAAGGGGGGAAGCTCAAAATTAAGGTGATGTCACAGTGTATGGGGCTATCAGAATGGGAAATATTGCCGATCTTAGGTCGAAAACCCCTTTTTAAAAAGGGAGGTTGGAAAGGATATAGCAAAGCGACTATTGGGGTGATGGGGGTTCGAGAAAAAAGTGTAACCCGTCCAAGGGGTGCATAATTTCCACACTCCGAGAGCTGCATCTAGCAGCATTCTTTGAGTTTGTTAAAATTTTGTTGTAACCCCGGAGGAGTGCCGCTGGAGGTATCTAATTAGGTTGGAGCGTTAAATTAAAACCCCCCCCACAAAAATAATTTTTTTTCCTTGGGCGAAGGTAGTTAAATTCCAGCGTCCCCGGGGAAAAAAACAAATGGTTGGTTGGGGCATAAATGTTGGCTTAGTATAAAAGCTGCCCGTTTAAAAAAATTTAACAAATGAGTTCCGCGTTCATCGGGAAGGGTGTCTAATTTGAATGGGCAGAGATTTGTGGAAACCTATCGAAAACCCCCCTTTGTTCTCGGGAGGAGCGACTATGGTCCAGGGGGGAAATACCTATTTCGGGACGCCACATGAAACCCGAAAATAATGTGTTCCTTGTAAGCACAAGATCTGGGAGCCCTGGGTATGGAGGTGATATAAAGTCGGCGACCTCTTTTCCGGGACATTCAGCCCCTTCACATTAAGAGACGTCACCCTGATACTACCCATTAAAGAGGAGAAAAGGGTGGCCAGGTGAGGCAATGTGGGGGCTGGGTAGAACGTCATACATCGACTGGCTAGTAAAGGGGAACAAGGACCTAGTAAAAAACATAATAAACCAAAAAGGCCTGAACAAGGTAGGCCGGGGAACTATAACCAGCAGGCTAAAAGCTGCGTTAGCCAGAAAGAAGGAATCAGCTAATCCTATGGGGGGGTAAAGCAGTGGTCATTCCGCGAGAGACAGCCGAGTCCAAAAGATAACCTCCAAGGGGCTCAGGCTCTCCGCCCAGGAATGTGGAGAAAATAACACATGACAGCGTATGACTTGATTTATACTAAGATAGCTGAAAGTTGCGCTGCAAGTTAACCAAGATAAAACCCTTATATAAACTAAATTATAAATCTAGGCAAGACACACAAGACACTTTGTATACCCTTATAAATGAGGCAGAGGGAAAAAGCGAGGAAGGGAAAGGGGAGGAAAAAAAAAAAAGGGAGGGGGGTTTAAAGGATAGGGAAGAGAGGCAGGAAGGGAAGGGATGGGAGAGGAAAGAAGGAAAGGAAAGAGGCGAAAAGGAAAAACAAAAAACACAAAACACAGCACAGCGTCAATACATTTCCCACTTTCACTTAGCTATCATACTGACAGCAGAGAGAAAAGCAAGGGAACATTTCAAAATTTCCCCAAAAAAGCAAGGGGAAAAAACGATATTGTGTAAAGTTTTTTTATTTACAGTTCCCTAGATGGATCAGTGTGGGGGCAGGAGTTAAGGGGAGGGGGCCCCGGGTTCTGAAGCGCCCCGAGATCTCTGACAGGAAAACAAAAAGTAAACAGAAGGGCATACATTCTCCTTTTACTAGAGATGTAGTCCCAAGAGGCAGCAAGACAGGAGCAGAAGCGGCCGACCAGTCCGGGATCTCAATGCCTGGGAGGTCCAGTGCTGCTGTGAAGGATGGAAGGTCCGCCGGAGACTTGAAGGACACAATGGTATCCCTATGCTTGACCAGGAGCGCGAATGGGAAGCCCCACCTGTAGGGGATGTTCCGGGCTTGAAGAACAGTAAGTAGCGGTTTGAGCGCCGCCCGAAGACGTAGCGTGCGTCTGGAAAGGTCAGGAAATAGGCTAATCTTTTTGTCTTCGAACATAAAAACTCTGGCATGAACGGGTTTTGTAGTATTTCCTCTTTAAAAATTGAAATTTGGGTGAACCCCCAACAGTTTAAATTGTTCTAGGTTTGAAGCATCTTGGCTGAGTGGACGAAGGGCTCTATGAGCTCAGTCGAATTCAATGTATGAAGAGCTTTTTAAAAGGTTTGTGATCAATTCCAAAAGGAAACGAACTTTTTCCCGGGTTTAAGCCGGTTTTCAATATTTTTTTTCCCCCCGGTTGCGATTCTCCAAGCCCTCCAGTTGGAGGCAAAAAGTGGGTTTGATAGGCGTTTTTTTCCGGAGATCGCAGTTTTGCTTGTTGGCGGCTGGAGACCCCGTGGATTCTTTGGGCCGTTTTAAAATTTTTGGGGGAACCTTTTTCCCTTGCAATTCTGTCCACCCCTTTTGGGGACGGACCGGGGTAATAAACCCTGTGAATGAAGAAACCTTTCCCCAAAATTTGTTTCTTATCTTGTTTTAAATGGGGAGAAAGAAAAATAGAGCACGCATTCGGGTTTCCCTTGCAGGACCCGAAAGGCGTCCCTGGGGAGGCAGTTCAAGGGGAAAGACCTGAATGTTGCAAAAGGGTCATGGCGGGGTTTCGTCCATGTCGGGAGGGGGCGGGGAAGGTGAGTATGAGAAATTCCCAAACCCCCGTGGAAAAGGGGATTTTGGGACGCCGGCTGGGTGTGGTTTTTGTCTCGAGGAGGCAGCAGTGTTCCACCAGTCGAGGAGGAGTAGTATTCAGATCCAGCCGGGGCTACGGCGGCTCCCGAGGATTGAAGCGAATAATGGGCCTTTGGGGGCCCTTTCGGGGGGAAGGGCCGAAGGGGGGGGGAAAACCGGGCCCGGTTTGGTTTTAATTGTGGGAGCCCAGGCAGGGGATTCCGGCCCCCCCGGAAAAAACCACCAAAACCCTTGTTCTCCTGGGTTTTTTAAAAGGGTCTTGGGGTTTGGAAAGGGGCCTTGGGGAAAACCCAACCCCGGTAGGGGGGTAAGGGCAGGCCCAAAGGGGGGGGGAAACCCGGTTTCCTTTAACCCTTTTTTGGGGGTTTTGGGAGGGGGCCCCCTTTTTAAGGTGGGGGGGTCCCTTTTGGGAAGGCTTTATAAAAAAATTCCGGGGGCCGGGGGCCCGGGGGGCCCGGGGGGCCCCCCGGGGGTCCCCCTTCCCCCCCCCTTTCCCCGGCCGGGCCCCTCAGATGCTGGGGAAAAATGGGGTCTCCCCCTTTTTTGGGGGGAAAGGGGGGGGGGGGAAGGGGGAACCCCCCCGAGAGGCCGTTCTTGGGGGGGGTATTAGCCGGCCCATTAAAAGGGGGAAATTTCCCCCCAAGGGGCCCGGGGAAGGCCCGGCCTCTCTCCCAATTTGCTAAAAAAAGCCCGGAGAGGGGTTTTTCTCCACCAGGGGGGTTTAAAGGGCCCCGGCCCGCGCCCCGGGGGGGCCCCCTTCCCCTTGGGGGGGTTTTGAGAGGAAACCCTTGTTTTTAACTGGCGGGGCTTCCCGGTGTCCAAATCAATGGTGGCCCCCCCCCTTTGCCCCTTTTTAAACCCTCCCCCCCCCCCCCAACTTCCCGGGAAGCGGGAAATTTTAAGGCCGCCCGTTCCACCCGGGGGAAGAGGGAAGGAAACCCGGGTTTTTTTTTCCCTTTTTTTTTGGGTTTTGAAAATTTTTTTTTTTTTTTTTTCCCCTTTCTTTTAAAAAAATTTTTTCATTTTTTTAATTTTTTTTAAGAAATTTAAAAAAATTTTCTTTTATTTACAATTTTTTTTTAAAAATTTTTTTTTTTTATTTTAACCATTTTTTATAAAATTTTTTTTTTTTTTAAATTTAAATTTTCCCAATTTTTTTATTTATTTTTAAAAAGTCAATTTTTTTAAAAAATTTTTTTCTTTTTTTTAAATTATTAATTTTTTTTTTTTTTTTTATTTTTTTTTTTTTTTTAAATTGTTTCTTTTTTTTTTTTTTTAAAAATTTTAAATTTTTAAAAAAATTTTTTTCCCAATTTTTTTTTAATTTTTAAAAATTTTTTTTTTTTAATAATTTTTTTTTTTTTCCAAAAAAAAATTTTTTTTAAATTTTTTTTAATTTTTTTTTTTTTTTTCCCCCCTTTTTTTTTTGGGATTCTTTTTCTTTTATTTTTTTTTTTAAAAAATTTTTTTTTCAATTTTTAAATTTAAAATTTTAAAATTTTTAAAATTTTTTTTTTTTTTTTAAATTTTTTTTTAATTTTTTTTTTCCATTTTTTTATTAAACATTTTTAATTCTTTTTTTTTTTTTTTTGTTTTTTAAAATTTTTTTTTTAATTTTTTAAAGAAAAAAAAAGGCCCAAATTTTTTAACATTTTTTTTGCTTTTTTTTTTTTCTTTTTCTTTTTTAAAAAATTTTTTTTTTTTTTTTTAAGGGAAATATTTTTTAAAAAATTTTTTTTTTTTTAAAAATCCCCCCCCTTAAAGTAAACCCCCAATGAAAATTTTTTTTTCTTTTACCCCAGTGTTCGGAAAAGGCGGGTTAAAAAAGCTTGAAGCCTGTTTTCCTTTTTTTTGGGGTTCAAATCCTCCATTAAATTTAAAGTCACTTTGTACTTTGGCTAGTTTTCCTTTTTTTTTTTTAAAAAAATAATTAGTTTTATTTTTTTTTCCGTATTATCAAGGGATGTTCTCTAATGATTTGCTATAAAATTTTAAACCCAAAAAGAAAAAAAGGGTGTAAAAAAAATTGCTTTTTTTTTGCCTTTTCTTTTAAAATCAGACAAGGGCAAAAATTCAAAGCTATAATAAAATGGGTTTTATTTAGGATTGGATTTCACAACTTTTGGGGGGGGCCCCAGCAATTTTCCCTGAAGAAGGTATTAAAACCCTTACCCACTGCAGAAAATTGGCAATTCTGTGTTCTGATGTTGCAACCCAAAGAAAACCGGTAAAAAAAGCTCCAAACGGCAAAAAGGTTTTGAGGAAATGGAAGGGGGGGGGGGAAAGGGCAGATTTAAAAATAATAAAGAAAAATGTGGTTTAAAGGAGGAAATGCTTGAAATTTGGGGTCGGAGAGCCCAAAAGCGGGGGTTTGGGTAGAAAAAAAAAAACAGGGGGGGTTAAAGTGGAAATTTAAAAAATAAACCGGGGTTTTTGAAAAGGGAAGAAGGGGTTTAGAGAACAAAGGACAGTAACAACGGAGAGAAAACGGGGGAAGGTGGGGGAAAAGTTAAGGGGGGGGGGGTAAGGGCAGTGGGGTTGCAGTTTTAAGTTGGGGGAAAAAGGGGGGGTTGAGTGGGAGTTTAAAAACGTAAAAGGGTTTAGTTAAAAAGGGGTTTGGGGGGGGTTGGCCCAAAATTTGGTTTAAAAAAAGGGTTTAAAAAGAAAAAAAGGGTTTAAACAAAGCAGGGGTAAAGGGAAAAAAAAGAGCTTTGGGCGGGGGGGGGACAGGAAAAATTTAAAAAGGGAGGTTAAAAGGGAACGGGGGGGGGGGTGTAAAAAAAGGGAACAAGTGAGGGAAAATTAGGGTTTAAAAAGAAAAAAAAAATGTGGAAAAGGGGAAAATTAAAGGGGGGATAAAAAAAAA
Organism: Phyllomedusa bahiana; assembly: GCA_025379985.1. Classification (NCBI taxonomy): domain Eukaryota; kingdom Metazoa; phylum Chordata; class Amphibia; order Anura; family Hylidae; genus Phyllomedusa; species Phyllomedusa bahiana. The sequence goes on along the minus strand of JAODAL010019792.1, from coordinate 19,367 downwards.
GGAGAAAGGGATTTTTTCAGAACAGTTTGGGGGCCCAAAAGTTGATTTAAAGGGGGGGGGTTTCCCCCAAATCCCTTTTTTTCCCACTGAACCCCCTTTACAACTGCCCCCACCTTCCTCGGAAAAACCATTTGCCCCTTTTTCGTGTTTGACCCTTTTCTTTTTACTCACAATTTTTTTCCAGCCCCGCCCAACCAAAAAAATTTAATAAGATAAAGGGGAAATTTGGCTCTCAAAAACCGGGTTTAACGGTAAAACATTTTTTTAATACTTTTTTTTCCCCCCTAAATGTTTTTTTTGGTTTCCCGAAAATTTTTTCCAAAAACCAATCGGGGTAAACACTTTTCCCCCGGGGGAGAAAAAATTTGCATTGATCAGTTTGATTCCTGGTACTTACTTAAAAAAAAGGAAAAGGAGCTTTTTTTTTAAAATAGAAAATTGTGTCAGACGGGAAATTTGTGTTAAAAAATATTCCTGGAACATTTTTTTTTTTTAGTTTTTTTTTGGAAAGAATTTTTTAGACTTCAGCAGTCCTATAAAAATTATATAAATTAAATATTAAATCTTGCCTTTTTGTGGCTGTGATTACTTTCAGTGGCCCAGCAGTTTAAAATCTAAATTTACTGACAAGAGCTGTGAGAAATGCTTTTTGGGCCATTTAACCCCTTTAAACAAACATTAGATAAGGACAAAGGGTTGGGTTTCTATTGTTCTCTTGACAGGCCAGATAAAATTAGAGATTTGCTAGGAAAATAATAAGACCCAAAATACAGGGAAAGGATAAGGGGTTTTAATCTTTTACTGGGGGGGGGGGGGTGGGATGGGTGTTTCCCCAGTTTTTTTCACATTTATCAATACCTTTTTTAAAAACTTTAAACACTTACACTTTTCAAGAAATCCCACAAATGTTTTATCATTTTAAGGGAAAGGATTGAAAAAACCAGGAATTCATGAAAGTTGGGAAACAAAAAAAATTTAATGTAAAAAAACACCCTTTTTTTAAAAAAATTTTCTTATAATAGCCACATTGTTTGGTTTTATTTAGAAGAACTTTTTTTTGGATGGTTTGGTTTTTTCCCATCTTTAAATACAGTCTTTTGAATCGGCCAAAAAAATCTGACGGTACCAGGGGGAATGCTTGGGTCATAAATAAGAAATCCGTGCGGTTGTCATTAAACAGCCAGTTTTTTTTCCCGGGGTCCATTAAAAATCCGTTCAGAATAAAAAACATTTTGTAAGGGCCGTCCCGGGGGGGCGCCGACACCCTGCTCACCCGAGGGGGGGGGGGGCCCTCCCCCCTTTCGCCCCCACTCAGAGGTCATTCCTTGCCCTTCTGCCCACCCGTTGTAACAGGGGTGCGCAGAGTCACTCAGCACGGGCACACTCGCTGGGGCAGGTTTGCTGCTCAGGAGGGGGAAAGGGGAGGGAAACAAAAACCGTTCTGCCTTTCCCCTGTAAACACGTGGAAAGGGGGGTGCACGGTTTTTCCCCCCACGCCCCCTGTGAGCTTGTTTCCCTGGGACTGGCGGGTTTTTGTTTCCCGGGAGGAGACCCCCGGGGAGCTTGAAAACAGGGGAAAAGCGGCGTGATCACTTTCCGTGCTTCCCATTTAATCATCAGCTCCGGGACATGGATGCGGGGACTGTGGTGAGGTGAGTGGTTTTTTTTTATTTTTTTATTAGCTGCAGGGGCTATTACCTGGCTACATAGGTGCTAATCTGGCTACATGGGGGCTAACCTGGCTACATGGGGGCTAACCTGGCTACATGGGCGCTAACCTGGCTACATGGGGGCTAATCTGGCTACATGGGGGCTACTACACAACTATAGGGGGCTACTACCTGGCTACATGGGGGCTAACGTGGCTACATGGGGGCTACTACATAGCTCCAAGGGGCTTCTGCCTGGCTACAGAGGGCTACTACATGGCTACAGGGACAACTATCTGGCCATAGAGGGCTACTACATGGCTACAGTGGACTACTAGGGATACTGTCTGGCTACAGGGGGCATATCACATGGATACCATATGAGGTGCTATAGATGGGGAGTTTGTATAGAAATAGGAATTGGTAGAGAAGTGCTGATAAAGTGAGGAGTCTAAGATGTTTGTTTTGTGAATTCTACAGTGAAGAGCTGTGGCCGGGAGAAGTCATCATGGCGGTCTGGGACAGATGGAGATGAAGAAGAGAAAGAGAACAACTCTTTAGAGACGTCTCCTGTAAGTCCCTGGATGTAACTTTACTGTAATCGATTATATGTCTGGCAGAGCCTGTGTTACAATTGGTATACACTATTGTATGGTCACTGTATGCCAGTAATATTGGTTGTAGTATAATGGTTTGCATTCGGTAATGGTCAGTTGTATATTCAGTCACCATAAGGTGGCGATATGTGGTCATGGTGTGTTTGGTATTATTCGGTCACTATGTGCTGGTGATATGTGGTCACAGTGTTTTAGTATTCGGTCGCTATGTGGTGGTGATATGTGGACATTGGTACTATTAGCCTTAGGATTCTGGTTTTGTGTAGCAGTGTTATTTGGTAACTGAATGACTATTATTTAGCAGTTTTATACGTAGCATGTTGTGCTAAAGCTTTTTTTATATTTGGTTGACGGTGATGCATTGTGGCGCATTATGTTATGGGGGAGGCAAAATTTCTTCACCTCGCCCTGAGTGCAGTTTAGCCTAGGAACGGCCCTGCATGTTGTTCTAGTTATGGTTATGGTTGTTACAGATTCTGCACTGAAAATATGGTACAACACTTGTTAATATGGTCTTTAACTTCATCCACATGTGAAGGACAATAATTTTGGCAGATTTCAGAGCATTTTGCCAAGATTGTGATACAAAGACTACACTGACAAGCAAAAGGATAACAATGTTTTGAACTTTTAACTTCCAGGCTCCATGTCTCACATGTCTCACAACAGCTTTGAACGTGAGACTACCATCATTTTATAGACAAACATCTTGGCTACGAAATACATAAATTTGGCTTGCAACTACTTAGCAAGTGCTTAGTTCTGCAGATTTTTGTCATGTAACTGCATTTTACTGTTTTACTCCTAAAAATCTAAGGGCGACATGTATGAAGATCGGCGCGTCGGAGTGCCTGTTTTCACTTTTTTTTTTTTCCATGAAAGCTGCGCCTAATTTATGTCAGCGCCCGAAGTGTGCTCATAGATACGGTGTAAAGTTCCCTGCGCCTCACCTGTATGTGAGGCGCATTGCGGAACTTAGGCGCATAAGGAATGCGCCTAACATGTATTAAGTTTAGAAATCAGCGAAAAATCATTAAGCATGTTAGTGAAGAGCAAAAAAAGTATTGTTGCTTCTTTTACCTTGTATTCTATTTAATATATTCAGCAAGAGTCAGCACAGCACAGGTCTTGCTGGGACCTGTGGTTCTCCAAGCAGGATTTCTATGTTCCCAGGGCTTAGTTGGGGTCGTATTTACGCACTTATTTACATCCGCAAATACATTACCAAATGAGGCTAAAATAATTAATAAATCGCTTAGAATTGATACCAATGGAAAATCCGGATGTATTTGCGGACGTAAATACGGACGTATTTACGTCTGCAAATACATCCGGATTTTCCATTGGTATCAATTCTAAGCGAATTGTTCATTATTTGAGCCTCATTTGGTGATGTATGTGCGGACGTAAATACGTCTGTATTTACGTCGACAAATGCATACGGATTTTCCATTGGTATCAATGGTAAGCTAATTGTTTATTATTTTAGCCTGATTGAGTTATGTATTTGCGGACGTAAATACGTCCATAAATACAACCCCAACTAAACCCTGGGAACATAGAAATCCTGCTTGGAGAACCACAGGTCCCAGCAAGACCTGTGCTGTGCTGGCTCTTGCTGTATATACTAAACATAATACAAGGTGAAAGTAGCAAAAATACATCTTAAATTTTTGCTATTAAAAAAGACAAAAATTAACATCAGTAAAAACATCAGCATTGGCTTATTTAATGTAAAATTAGTTTAATTTTCTCCATATTTTTAAGACCTTTTATAGCCGATATTTCTTTCTTCTGAGATCTTATATATATATTTCCTTTAATTTTAAATGATCAACTTTTTTCAATACATTTAAATCAATTTTATACAACTTTGATATTTATCTTTATTTATTAATACATTTTTTAGACAACTCTTTTTTTTTATTGTACTGTTGTAACTGTATTGTAGTGCCCCATTAGAATAAGTTCTAGCTTAACTGCGCCTCCTCCGACTCTGAACGAGGTCTGCCTGTCGGAGCTGTAAAGCGCCTTACTTTGCCGACCGGCATTCATACATGCGTCGGACTATTTGAATCTGGTGCGTCACGCCCCAGAACGCCCACAGCGTGCCCACAACACGCCCCTTCATGTTAGGCGCATATGAAAGTGGCGAAGGTTGCGCCTAACATCACATTCCTGCGTCCAACAGCGGAGCCGGCACAGTGAGGCACAGTATACGCCTGAAAACAGGTTAAAATCACGATCATACATGTCGCCCTAAATGTTAAGTTTTATTAATTTGTTAGTATTTTGTAAATCCACCTTTGGCTTTCACTGCCTGAATCCTCGTGGTCTCTTGATCAGATTCAAGCATGTCTCGATGGAAATCTGATCTTATCTTCTACATGTTCCCAATGTAGGTGTATACTGGTTCAGTTACTTGGGTACGAATACAGCTTGTTTTTTAACTCTATCCACAAGGCTTGATTTAGTTGAGGTCTGAGTTTCATTGTTAATGAACCATTTCTTTGCCAATCTCGATATATGCTTCAGGTCGTTGTCCTGCTGGAACACTATGTCGTCCTTTTCATACACATAGTACTCAAGTGTATGAAGTAACTGATCTTGTAGGATATTTACATGTAGCTCAGTATTGAGGCCACCATTGACCCTGGTCGAGTATCCAATGCCTTTCACTGTGAAACAACCCCATATCTTAAGGCCCCCACCAGCTCCTTCAATTTCTCGATGCACTAGCTCATTTTCGTCTTGATTCATTCAGACCCATTTGCACCCAACAGAGCTCAGTCTATTGACTTTTGTCTCATCGCTCCAAATCACCCATTTCCAGTCTCCTACTGTCCACTTTTCGGACTTTTTAGCAAACTTACACTGACGCATCTTCACGTCACACACGGTGCTTGCGTGGACGTCCGTGATCTCACTATTATGAAGCATACAAGCCCCCTCCACTGTTGTGTTTGTTGCGCCAAAACTGATAAATCCTGTGATAAGCCGACGTTTTGATAATTTTGGCCTCACATGATTTGTCATGGCCTCACATGATGCAGTTTGGTAATTTCCTTGGCCCAGAGACCGCTATCAATGAGCTGCATGATGCAGTCTCTCTTTTCTTGGGAAATCTTCTTCATGGCTGCTTCCCGATTTGAACCAGTGACCTTTTACTTGGAAATGAATCTAATAACATGCTGAACTATTAGGGAATATGAGAATAGGTTGTAATTTGTAGTATACAAGAAGAAAAAGATTATTCCACCACCAGGAGCAAAACAGTAACATTGAAGTTACATGACAAGAATCTGCATAGCTAAGCATATCCTAAATAGTTGCAAGTCAAACTTATGTATGAGATAGCCAAGATGCTTGTCTATAAAATTATGGTAGTCTCACGTTCAAAGCTGACCTGGATGGTGAAATATGAAGCCTGAGAGTCAAAAGTTCAAAACTTTGTTATCCTTTTGCTTATCAGTGTATATTCACGGGTATTGAGATACATATTATTTGTTGGAATATACATTAAAAAAGTTTGTATAGCATGTACTATTGTTTTCAATAGGAAGTGTGCCATAGTTCACATCAAGCACATACTTTTACCTACATGGTAATCTGTATTGTATACATGGTGACTGTCCCTTTTTCTGGGTGGATTTTGCATAGAAATTGTGTTGGAAGCCAGAACATGGATTAGTTAAATGAAACTAAACTTCAGTCTCAAATGCAGTAAATCCCCATCAATAGCAAAGTGAAGTAAGCAAAAGGAATAATAACTGGTGTCAACATAGCCAAAAGGCAAAATTCCCGTACATATGGTAATAAATGGCGGGTAAAGTTCTACGTCGGGTCTTTTGTTGTTAAGCAGATGTGGTAGATGGGGTTGTGATGAAATCCCATGCGGTTAGCTGGTCTTTGGCCATGGAATGGTTGTTACATACATGTGTAGAATACAGTGGAGTTTTCTATGTTGATAACAAGCTTAACTGGGAACCCCCGATGGTATTTAATATTTTTATCTCTGAGGATTTTGGTATAAGGGAGAAACTGACTTCTGCGATGCCTTATGCCAGTCAATAAGTCCGTAAATATAGATATGATGGCGAATCTTTCCGGTAAGGACACAGTTTTCCGTGATTCTCTTAAAAACTCATCTTTTATGTGAAAAAAAATGGATCTTATCAATCACGTCTCGAGGAATGGAGGATGGCAGGTGTTTTTCGGCTTTGGGAGGTGGTGTATTCGATCTACTGTAGGATCCAAAGTAGAAGCAGTGGGTAAAACCAGAGCCATTCAGTCCGTTACAAAAGTAGTCAGCAATTCCAGACCCACTGTCTTAGGAACGCCTCTAATTCTTATATTGTTATGTCTGGATCTGTCTTCCAGATCCTCGAGCTTGGGCGATAATTTCTGCACTTTGTCCTATAAAGCGGAATTTGCATCAATCAGAAGGTTGTGGGAACTCACAAATTCCCCCAACTTCGTCTCGATGTGCTCTGTGCGGGATACAAGAGAATGTATATCCTTCCGGAAGTTTCCCATCATCTGTTTAAAGTCTTTTTGAAGAGTGTCTCAAAAGGACGAGAAGAGATGTTGAAGAGTGACCTCCTTGGTGTTAAGTTGTTCTGATTGAGTCCACAGATTCAGAGCCAAAGGGGGTTGGTGAACGTGGTGGAAATGGGCTGTCTCTATCTGAATGGGGAGATCCGGATGTAGATTGATAAAAGAACTGTGACAGTTAAGTTGGCTTTTTTTGCTTATTATTACATTTAGACGTGCCACCCATTTTTTTTTCATCTTTTATCCCCCAGAAAAATGAGTAAGATAAGTGAAAGCTCTGAAGAATATAACACCGGTTGTAAATTGTACTTTGGATTAACTAGTTACACTCTAGTGATAGTAGCTGAAATTAAGAATGTCGGAAAGGCTCACTGGGGCTTCATAGGGTAATGGAGTATGAAGGCCCAACTGCTAATCGCTAAGATGAAACCCTTGAAGCAATAAGGGAGTACTTTCTCTATATTATATAACAGAAGAGGAGATATATGGTTCCCACCTCACTTGCTTTTGACAGTATGGCTACACCGGATAGTTAGAGGACATCCTTAATATGTCTCTACTTGCTGTATTTGTACACTTGTCAGGTTAATGATTTTAGGAAAACATGAATTCCTGTTCTGGCAACAGATTCTCACTTGTCTTGTTAATCTTTATCATGTGTTATGCTTAATCCACTTTCATTACAGCTTAATTATTTTGTTATCAACCTTAATCCAGTTTATCAGATATTATTCACAATTGATTCTGCTTTGCGTGTAACTGTTTATACAAGGAAAATGGCTTCCAAGGACTTTGTCTTCTGGATGAAATTGAGATATATCGCTGCTTGGATCTGCTGAAACCAAGATGTTAAAACCTCCAAATATTACCCCATTTGGATGACACAAGGGACTTTCCAAACTCTGCCTGTTGGCCTAACATCCTGACAAACATGAAAACCCGTTAGCCATATCCTGTGATGCCGTTGCGCCGTTGGCAGCCTTTTGGGCTGTTCCATTTATGTCCATATAACTTGTTTATGGTTTTGACCAGTGTCATTGACCAATTATGATTTAAAACTTATCATTACGTATCAAGCCTATATAAGTTTGTGATTTCCTTAAAGTAAACAGAATTTTATGCACAACGCAAGAGAGCTGTTTGTGTGTGATTCTCTTCTCTCAGCTGAGACATATACACTTTGAATTTGGAACAGAGATAACAACTGGATCAGGAATGGATTAAAAGGGAAAAATCTATTCTACCACACTTATGTGAGGTTAAGTAGACAATCTAACACTTTTGTGATCTCAAAGAATTTTGACAAGTCCCAAGAGGGGGCATTTTTGTCTGCTTGCTCTGTGTGTGATCAGGCAACACTCAAATAACTAGGACTACTCGCATATAAGAAGCAAGAAAAGTTATAATTAGATTTTTCGCGCGCCCACTCTCCCCCATTTCTAATTGTTTTTTTGGCAGCACCGGCTGTATACAAAATGGCAGGCAAGTCCTCAATATCGTAAAATGAGGAGGAGAAAGTAGTTCCTTAAAATAACTTGGCAGGAAGGGCAATATATGATACAGAGAGTCGGGACCTTTTCGTTGTCAAAATGTTTTTTCTCTGTTTTTCTATGGGGGGAAAGGGAGTAGATAATAAAGCAGTCTCTTTATTCTAACTGCTGATTTCTAAACCTCCCTCCATGCTCCTGAGTCCCTAGGACCTCTTCTAGTTTCCAAGGAAAGAGGTCGATCCGCTTGCTCACCTGCCTGTTTAATATAATTTCTGATTGGGGGAAAGGGGATTTGCACCCAAATGCCCTCCTGGGGAAGGGAAAGGTAGAAGCATCTGGCGGCTCCTGAGAACTTGTGAGGACGGTAAGTAGGTTGATCGGCACTCTCAGTGCCTTTTCAGCGCTGGCGATAGTTTTTGTGACCCATCGTTTTTGTCTCAAAAATTATTTATTTTCTGAAAATTTTAAAAACTTTTAAGTAGTCCCCCTTTTCGGGTTCTCAAAAAATAATGTTTTTGGAAAAAAGAAATGACGTGGGGTCTCTGCTTTTCCATAACCAGCTAACTAAAACCTCAGGAAGTCTGACCTTCAACTCAGAATGGGGAAGGTCATGGATCTGGCCCATTTCCCTCTAAAATCCCAGCCCACAATCCCCCCATAAGCGGACCCTCATATTGAAGGTCCCTTGGATGATGCCCTGACTTTCCAGTACCCCTGGTGCGTTGGGTACTGGGGTAGTAGTGATACGGATGTAGTGTCATTCTTGGGGGTGACAAAAACCACCGCTGACTGACACGAAGTCCGAGCAAAACTAATGGAGAGGCATCTGTCAGATCCTCCATTACTAACACTGAAAATCAGTGGGAGAAAAAAAACAGACACAAAGAGGGGACATGTTTGAACGGGGTGACCAATATCGGTTTTTTCAGCGATATTAGGCGCAGCCCCGTTCTACATTTAAATCCCCCAAACCTCTCGGGGGTTTTGATAGCACCGCGGGGTTTTTTATGCCCCCGTCTGGGGGCATGGGGAGGCGGGGACACTAAACCAAGGGAAATATATTTTGTATTTCGCTACGGCATTTCTGGGCGCATCACATTTGGGAAAACAGTAAATAATTTTCGAAGTGGTATACTGATCCAAACTGTGCCTGGAAATAGAAGGGCCCTGTTTTATACCGTAAAAAACATTCATACATCGGCGCTTCTGCTTTTGTTAACTAAAATTTTGGCTTTTTTAACGCCAAATTTCTTGATGTCCCCCAAAATGAAAAAAAAATTTTCCTCGAAACACCCCTCTTTTAGCTTTTTGTTAAAAAGAAATAAATTCAACTGGTCCACCATAGTTCAAAGGGGGAAACCCGTTAAAAACTTTTCTAAAATGACAGTATAAACTACATCTCCTGCATCCCTGAAGAAATGCTTGTGGTGTTTTTTCTGGGGGTGCTGACGGAGTTCAAGCTGAAATTGATTCTGGGGGGTACAACCCTAGCCGCCGCCAATCTCTAGGGGGGGTTGTTTTTTGCCCTTCCAAGAAAATTGTGCCTGGAAGCTGTGCGCTGTACTTCCCTCCCCAGCATTATGTTATGCATCCCATGCCCCAAAACAAAATACAACCCCACCCATCACCTATAAAAAACCCCACCTCCACGTATTACCCCATATCCTCTTCACCATTATCCTAAGCCCCTCACCTCCCCTATCACCCCCTCCACTATAACCCTTTGGGGGTTTGTAAGAGTTGGATAAAGGTGGGAAGTGGGGTAATAATTAGAATTTAAGTGTTTTTTACATTTTTTAATGACAAGGTGTGGCCAGATAGTCATATGGTGGTCGGGAAAAAGGGAAGAGAACAATTCTTGTTAGAAATGTCTTTTGGGGGTCCTGGGTGTAAATGCAGTAATCTTTTAAACATTGCAAAAACCTGTTAACTGGTAGCTTTCCACTATATCGTCCCGTATGGGTGAATTACGTCTGCCCACGACATATGGGGGAAAAATTTTTGGTTTTGTAGTGTTTTAGTTTTGGTTCAGGACATTTGGGAGTTTTTCCAGCTCTCTTAGATCTAAATAGACTATCCAAATTTCCCGGAAAGTGGGTGATGTCAAATCCCCAAATTTGCTTTCTTCCAAGCCATTACACAGTTAGGTGTAGTGGGTGTAATTTTTGAAGGGTGGTGGCTTCAAATCTCCCCTTTGGCCACTTTTTTAAAATTGGCAAGTTTTGGGATTATATATGTATTTACATATGGTACGACCCCCTGACTGAAAATCATCTGCGTTGTAACACCCACGTGCGGTCTGACACTGGACGCGGCCCTCGTGCCTCGGCCCCCCGGGCTCCGTGCCCCGGACCCGGGGCCCAACACCCGGCAGGCCAGCCCCCCGTTGCGCTGTGTGTACTTACCCAGTGCGTCCTGTTTCCCCTTCAGTGGGGTGCGGGAGTCTCTCTTCGCCGAAATCCCGGACGGTACTAGGGGCAGCCGAGCAGCCTTTTTGATTTAAAAGGCCATATTTAAATTTGGGTTCCCCTTTTTACCCAGGCCCTTGGGCACCGGCTTCTGGGATACCCCTTTTGTTTGGCGCCCAGTTGTTGGTGTCCTGCGTTGCTATTCGGGTTTGGTTTTCTGCTTTTTTTTCTGCGGTTTTTAGTGGCTTCTATTCCCGTTTGCCTTGAGGCTGCTTGTGATCTTGCCCGCTCCCGGGATACGCTCCGGGTCCCGCCGTTCCATTCCCCTTCTCGGCGGGGTTCCCACTCCTTTTTCGGCTGTCACGGCTGGGTCCCGCGGGGGGGGTCAAACCCGGGGGGTTCCCGTAGCAAAGCCCCTCCCGCCTCGGGCGGGCTCCGGGGAAGCGGGGGCCCCCCAGGGGAGCAGGGTACGCCAATCCTAGCGGTACCCGGGGGGTCCCTACCCTTGCTGAGGGTGTGGGGCAGTACAAATGGGTCATGGATCCCCCTGGGTCAACCCTTTCAGACACGAGAGCCTTGGCGAAATCACGCACCAGGGCATCCATCAAGAGCAACTCTTCGTGATGCTCCAGAACCTTGCAGCTCGTCTCCCAGAACCACTTATGGCCCCGGCTCCGGCACCTGTCTCCATTCAGGTTCCCTCTCCGGTTCATGCAGCATCTAGCAGTTCCTCCCTGCACCTGCCGTTACCACCTGGCTACTGTGGGGATCCCAAGGCCTGCCGTGAGTTTTTGAACCAGTGCACGATCCATTTCAAGGTCCTGCTACACCAATTTGCTACTAACCAGGCTAAAGTGGCTTTCATCATTTCTCTCCTCTCTGGTGAAACACTGGCCTGGGTGACACCCCTGTGGGAATGAGCGGATCCGATTACGGCCAACCTGGCGAACTTCCTGGCCGCTTTCCACAAGGTGTTTGAAGAGCCAAGATGAGCCTCCTCCACTGCCTCTTCCCTTCTTCGACTCCAACAGGGTGTCTCCTCGGTGGGACAGTATGCTGTGCAATTCCGGATGTTATCTTCTGAGTTGTCCTGGAACAACGTGGCCCTGGTCGTGACACTCTGGGAGGGTTTGGCCGGTCGTATTAAGGATGAACTAGCAGGGCGTGAGCTGCCCACCAGCCTGAAAGACCTCATCACCTTGGCCACCCACATCGACATTAGTTTTTCGGAACGTCAACAGGAGGTTCAGCGACAAAGGGAGAGTTATCGCCCCCATAGGAGTCCTCGCCTTGCACCCGTTTTCCAGCATCCTCTGCAGCCTGTCTCTGCCTCCAACCGGGAGGAGCACATGCAAGTCAATATGGCCCACCTTTCGGAAGAGGAGTAGAATCGCAGGCGCAACCAAGGACTTTGCCTCTACTGTGGTGCCCAAGACCATCTGTGTAGGGAGTGCCCCCTGCGTCCGGGAAACTACAGAGCCTAGGCTTCGTGGGAGAGACGAACCTGGGCACGGAAATTTCCTCTCCGCCATTGACCATGACGGTCAGTCTAATGCTACCCTCCAGTTCTTGTCTTGGAGTTGCCGCCTTTGTGGACTCTGGATCGGCGGGCAACTTCATCCATCCTGCTCTTGTGGATAGGTACCGGCTGCCGGTGTTTCCTTTGGACAAGCCCCTCTCTGTTTCATCCGTGAATGGAGAAGTTCTCTCCTGTACCATCTGGCACCGCACGCAACCCCTTAACTTGCGTGTAGGAGTACTAAATCAGGAAAAGATCTCCTTCTTTGTCTTGCCATGCTCCTCTAGAACCCTTCTCTTGGGGCTCCCTTGGTTGCAGGACCACAGTCCCAATATCGACTGGAGAACGGGGGAATTCACTCCGTGGGGCACCCGGTGCCACTCTACTTGCATGTCGGTATCACGTCCTCCCCGTTTAGTGGGTACATCGACCCTCATTCCAGCCATTCCAGCTCTACCTGGCCTTCCTGCTCACTTTCGGGAATTTGCGGACGTGTTCTGTAAGAAACAGGCAGAGTTTCTTCCTCCTCATCGGCCCTATAATTGCCCTATAGACCTGCAGCCAGGATCTACACCTCCCCGGGGTAGAGTGTACCCCTTGTCGCGGCCTGAAACTGAGGCTATGTTGGCATATATTAAGGAGAATCTGGAAAAGGGCTTCATCCGTAAATCGTCTTCTCCCGCGGGGGTCGGCCTCTTATTCGTCGAGAAGAAGGATGGGTCTTTGAGGGCTTGTATTGACTATCGAGGTCTCAATAAGATCACTATCAAGAATCATTACCCACTGCCATTGATTCGGGGTGCTACTGTCTTCTCCAAACTCGATCTTCGAGGCGCCTACAACCTGATCCGAATACGCAAGGGGGACGAGTGGAAGACCGCTTTCAACACCCGGGACGGTCATTACGAATACCTGGTCATGCCTTTTGGCCTTTGCAATGCCCCCGCTGTATTCCAAGAGTTTGTGAATGACATCTTCCAAGACCTCCTCTACCACTGTGTTCTAGTCTACCTGGACGATATCTTAATATACTCTCCGGATCTTAGATCCCACCGGGCTCATGTGTATCTGGTACTCTCTCGTCTTAGACAGAACCATCTCTATGCCAAGTTGGAGAAGTGTCTATTTGAACGGACCAGTTTGCCATTCCTGGGGTACATCATCTCTGCACAAGGCCTTCTTATGGACCCGGAAAAGTCTTCAGCTGTACTAAACTGGCACCGCCCTGTCGGTCTCCGAGCTATCCAGCGGTTCATCGGTTTCTCTAACTACTACTGCCAATTTAGTCCGCATTTCTCCGCTCTCAATGCTCCTATTGTCACTCTCACTAAGAAACGCAGTAACCCTCGTTTATGGACTCCGGAGGCTGAAGAAGCCGTTGCTCAGTTAAAGTCAGCCTTTGCCTCCGCCTCTGTTCTTCATCTCCCAGATCCGGAGAGACCCTTCTTTCTGGAAGTCGATGCCTCGTCGGTAGGAACTGGAGCTGTCCTTCTGCAAAAGAATGTCAACTGCAAATTCGTTACCTGTGGTTTCTTCTCCAAGACCTTCTCACCCGCCAAGAAGAACTACTCTATCGGGGACAGGGAACTACTGGCGATCAAACTGGCCTTGGGTGAATGGCGGCATCTTTTGGAGGGAGCTTTACATCCTGTGACCATTACCGGCCACAAAAATCTACTATACCTACAGAACGGCTAACTTTGAACCCTCCCGGGTCGCTGGTCATTATTCTTTTCTCTTTCAACTTCACTCTATTTCTAACCCCGAAAAAACCTAAAGACTGACGTTTGTAAATACCCTGACTCAGATCTGAAAATACCGATCCCCCCGAAGTCTTGTCTATGGGGCTCTGTAAAGTTGCAGAAATTCCCCCGGTAGGACTTGTGCGCCCCCCCCTAAGGAAACGCATTTTGCCCTGGGGTATGCTTCCAAAGGGGCCCGGCCATGCTGGATATCGTAAATCTCTCCCCCTTATTGCACGCATAGGGTGGTCCCTCCCCGATTTGGGCCGCTTCCCCTAACTGTACCGGATAAGAGTTCTGTCTCTGCCCTGCTGGTTACCTCTTCCCTTTTCCGGTCCCGAAGTACCATGGACCCCCACATCATATGGACTTTGTGATGATCTTCGCCCTCCAAGGGTGTTCGGTTGTCGGGTGGGGTGGACCAATTCCCAAAGATTCGCATTTTACACCTCGCCAGGTCTTTCTTTGGCTCCGCATGGCTTCATTGTTCTACAGCACACTTCCGTTTACATGGATCCCTTCTAAAAAGTCTTACAAAAAGATGCAATTCCACTCTCGTTCTGGGTGCCTTGTGCTTTCGTGGGAATTAAATTGGATTTCTCTTCGGCATATCACCCAGTCCAAGGGCCCAAGGGGGAGCGGAACAACCCGGGCCTGGGGAAAAAGGGGCGTAATACCGGGGGGAGAAGACTACCGGGGTCTTAGGGGGCCCCCGGGAGCAGCTAAAAAACGTCTGCTACCCCGGTATTCGGGGTCCTTGGCCACCGGGAGTAACTATAGTTTTCTGCTGGGGGAGGAGCTCGGGGCCCGGTTCCTACCTTGAACCCAGGGCCCCTCTCCCGGGCCCCAGCGTAAAGGCAGGGGTGGCTGGTATTAGCAGAGCAAGCTCCCCTTGTAAACAGCCTGCACCGGCCCCCCAAATGTGCGTGGGTGCGCGATGACTCACATCTTTCCTGCCCCGCGCCCCCACTCTGGGTGGTCGGCTACGCAATACATCGGGGACGAGAACAGGTATAAGTGTTTCTTTTTTTTTTTAATATTTAAAGAAACCCCCCCGCCTGAATGTATATTGGCTCCTTAAACCCGCCTGCCTATATATTTGGGACCCATAGCCCCCTTTCCTTATATTTGGCCCTACAGCCTTTGCCTAATCAGCCCCTATGCCCCGTCTCCCATTATTGACCCCTATAACCCGTCTGCCTTATATTGGCCCCTATGCCCCGCCTACCTAATATTGACCCCTATAGCCCCTCTGCCCATATTGACCCCCCTAACCCTGTCTGAAAATTAGCCCTATAGCCCCGCCTGCCTAATTTGGCCCCTATACCCCCCCCAAAGCCCCAAACCCCCCATTCTAGCCCCCATAGCCCCGTCTGTCTAATATTGATCCCTATAGCCCTGCCTGCCCATATTTGGCCCCTATACCCCCCCCAAAGCCCCGCCTACCTTTTTTAGCCCCATAGCAATTCTGGTGTATTTGCCCCCATAGCCCCCCAAAACCCTGTGCCCATATATAGCCTCCCCCAAACCCCGTCTGCCTATATTACCCCCAAGCCCCACCTAGCCCCGCCCCTTATAATGCCCCCTATAGTCTACTCTTTGCCCTGCCTGCCTATATAAAGCCCCGAAAGCCTACCCTATGCCCCGCCTGCCCAAATTTTATGCCCTCTATAGCCTACCCTATGCCCTGCCTGTTATGGGGCCTCTATAGCACCAAACTCTGCCTTCAACCTTATGGCCCTTACCCCGCCTGTATCTATATGGGGCCCTTTTTTTTTAGCTTTAACCCAAATTCCGTTATATGGGGGCCCAAAAAACACATAAACCCTGCTTAAGCCATATGGGCCCATAGCTACCTAAACCCCCGTCGCCCATATGGGACCCCATTGCTTCCTAAAACCGGCCTTCTGGGGGCCCCCTATAGCCTATCTAAACCCCGCCTGCCCAAATGGACCCCCTAAGCCCGGGGGGTGGGGGGTGGGGCTGGAAAAGTGAGGGTTCTAAGATATTGGTCTAAATCTCCCGGGGCAATGACCGGAGACGTCATCATGGGGGTCTGGAAATGCGAACAAAAGGGGAAGTCAAAGACTGTCAGAGAAAATTTCCCCCTGTGAGTCACAAGAGTAACAAAGCTTCTGCATATGTTGCAGAGTCTGTGTACCTGGGTTACCCCTATATGGTCACATATGGTGTTATATACACTGCAGACCGTGTACACTAGTTTACCACTTTTTGGTCACAATGGCGGTAATATTGGTTTTGTTACTAATCATAGTAGAGTAGGGGTATTATTTAGTCACTATGTGGGGTAAAATTTGTGGTCGTTTTGGAGGTATAATCAGGTCCATATGAGTAGTTTTGTTGGTAATTTTTTTTTTTGGTATAGTGGATTTGTTTTGGGGCAGTTGATAGTGAGATGTATGTTGAGGTATTTGCCCCTTGATTATCTACTTTTTCTAAAATGCATGTTTGGTAAATGTCGTGGGGCAGGGGGTTTGGGGGGAAAGGGCTAGGGGGCCCAACCAAAAAATTTTTGTTTTGGGGGCTCGCTTCCTATTACGCCCCTGCGGTGAACTACCTCGCCTTTTAATTTCGCTCGGCAAGAGATTGGTCTCTCTGCTTCCCTTTTGATTTGCCACAACACCTTTCCCAGTGAGTCCTCAGGGTATCTCCTTTCTTTTGGGGGTTTTTGGGGCCAAAACACCCTTTTTTTCCTCTCCACTGTCTCCCTTTTTCCGAAACTCCCCGGCTCCCAACACCCAGTTCGGGACTTTCTCAAATTTGGCGACCACCATCAAAATTTGTGTCGTGGGGCCACCGGGGTTTAAAGGGTGCAAGCGACAAAACGCAGAGCACCTCCTATATACCAACCGGGGGGGATAAAGTTTGGCCCCCCAAGCCATTTCTCCCCGAGTGCCTAGTTTGAAGTTTGCGCCATGCAATTGTTGCGAATGGCGCCACAGTCCGCAACACGGGCTGCGGGCGCCGTCGCAGCCCTGTCGGTGCCCCCGCTACCAGGAAGAGTGCCCCTGCCCCCTTCGGGCGATGGGCGCAATCACCCCCGGCGCCCGGGACTCACCCGGGGCGCCCATCTCTCACTAATTGCCGGGGTGCCTCTATATTTCCTGGGCGCTTCCGCCCACTCCCCCAGAAATTTTAGTGCCTTTTCCTATAGAAAAGATTTCCCCTTCGCTTGTTTTGATCTTCCCCACCATACCCTTGCCTCCTCTCCTGACCACGAA
This sequence comes from Phyllomedusa bahiana, assembly GCA_025379985.1. NCBI lineage: Eukaryota > Metazoa > Chordata > Amphibia > Anura > Hylidae > Phyllomedusa > Phyllomedusa bahiana. The sequence continues at coordinate 2,146 of JAODAL010019792.1, read as the reverse complement.
CCTCTGCCCCTGCCCCGACCTTCCGCCTTCCACACCACGAACCATTGCTGCCTGTCCTGACCTTTTGCCTGTCCCCACTACAGCCGCCTTTTCGATTCTTACCCCACGCTATAACCTCGGCAGCCACGCAAATAAGCCCGTCAGGGGGAGCATCTGGGAGACTCTTTTGCCGCAGCAAGCCATCCTGGTCCAGTGAATCCACTCTATGTCCCGGACCGTTCCCTAAGTCCGCCATGGATCCCGCCAAAGGGACCATTGGCCCCTGTGGCGGGCCCTCTCGCGTGGTTGCCCAACATCTCAGCAACTGGGCCCCGCAGGGCAAAACGGATCATTTGACCACCATGATGCAGCACTCGTCACCGCCCAGCAGCACCTCCACCCCTCCCATGGCCGTCCCGCCCGGGACGCCACTGTTTCCGTTGGGACCCAAGCCCGTTTGTCGCTGCCCCGCCAAATTTTACGGCGACCCCAAACTCTGCAGGGGGTTCCCACCCAGTGCACCATCACATCGATTAATGGGGACCAATTCCTGTCCCGAACTTTCCCAAATGGGTTTTTGGGCAACCGTGTTGGAAGGCCCCGGGCCCGGGGTACACCTCCTAGGGCAGGGCGATCCGGGGACCGGGACCTGCAAAGTCTTCCTCTTGAATTTCCCATTTCTTCGAGGACCAGCACGGGCATTTTCTGCGGAGACTGCATTTTTTTGAACCTGCGCCAGGGCAAATCCCCCGTGGGGGAGATTATGCGTACATTTCCACCCGGGCACAGAGCTGCCTGAATGACAAAACCCGTCCCACCTTTTAAGAAAGGCCTTTCCACAGGTTTAAGGATGCCTTGCAGAAAAGGGGGATTTCCGTCCTCCTTAACAAATTAACCACCTGGCCACCTGCATAGACTGCGCTTCGCCGAGAGGCAAAAAAAAGCTTCGCCAATATCGTGACCTGGCTAACCCCGCCACGCCCCCCTGGCTCCGGTGTTCCAGAGGCCCCACGCCGTTTCCCTTTTAACCGTCTGGGGAAAGCCCATGCAGGTGGATCAGGCAAATTCTGAACGGGAAATATCTCGTCGGGGGCAAAAAAAGCTGTGCCTGAAATTTCGCCATTCTGGATCATTTGGGGGAGGAGCTGTCCCTTTCCCCCCAACGTCCGTGAAAACGCCCGCTCCCCCATGTTGGGGGGGCATCCCTAGGGAAACTCATCCTCTCTGCCCCGACTATGCCGTGGAGATCAGGGCTGAATCGGGGCTTTATTCCAGGGCCCCCGCTTTCCGCCCCGTTCCGCTGGGAATTTTATCCACGCCCCCCCTTGTTTCCGGGACCAACTTCCCCTGGTTTTGACGGGGAACCTTGGGGAACCTCGGTCACAGGGACTCCTTGGAGACGCCATTTGTAAGGGCCAAGCCGTGCCCCCCACGGGGCGTCTTGCACGGAAGATCCCCTCTACGTGCTGTCCCATCTTCCCAACGATCCTGTTGGGGCTTCCGTGGCTCAGGCCATGCACCTACGCTCAATTTTTGGGAAAACAGCGAGGTCGTCGCTGGGATCCGACTGCCAAACCTTTTCCTGGGGGCACCACACCTGGGCACTCCGCTTTTTCCCCCAACCCCTCCTCCAGCCTCTCCGGCTGCCCACGGAAAACCAGGTTATCGGACGTCTTTTCGAAAGCAGCCAAGACCCCCCCTCATCGCCCTACGACTGCCCTTGACTTTTTTTCCGGAACCATCCTCCCCAAGGGGCAGGGTCAACCCCCGGGCGGGGCCGGAACCCCGGCTATGTCGACCACATTTGGGAAAACCTTTAGAAGGGCTTCATACACAAATATTCCTCTCCGGGAAAGATTTTTTTTTGTGCGAAGAAAGATGCTCCCTGCGCCTTGTATGACATCGGGGACTTAAAAAAATCACTGTGAAGAACCGCACCCCCCTGCCATTGATCACAGAACTGTTTGACCGGTGTCACGGACCCCTGCGACCCCGCCCGGGGCGCCGCATCCGTGCCCCGCCTGACGGGGCCCCCTCCCCCCTCGGGTCCGGGGGGCCGCTCATCCCCCTGCCCGGGGGCCCCCGTGACTTACCTGGCCTCGCTCCTGCCCTTTCCCTCTGGTCCTCGGTGGCGGCGCCGCCCCTTAGGAGCACGCCGCCGGCCTGG